>PVJC01019686.1:0-29956 GCA_004026665.1 Murina feae | reverse complement strand
AAGCTTGGGAGGCAGGCCGCACCCAGTCCTGGCCACGCTCAAAAAAGAGAACAACATGCAGGGGAGGGCAAGAGTCTGAGAGATCAACATAGAGGGGGTGCCTGCTCCAAGCCTCCACGGTGTGCCTGGGGGCAGGTCCCCAGCAGGTAGACACACACAGGAGGACTGCTCCGAGCCTCAGATGCGGCTGGGGGCAGGTTCCCAGTGGTCACACACACACACTCATACACACACAAGGTGCCTGGCAGACTGGGGCCATCATAGGACATCCACTGAGGGGTCCCAGACTGTCAGAGGGCACAGGCCGGGCTGAAGGACTCCCTCCACCCCGAGTGCACAAATTTTTGTGCACCGGGCCCCTAGTATACAATAATAAGTATGATTGATGATGATGATGAAAATATTAATACTAGCAAAACATTTATTGAATGCTTAGTAGGTGCTTGACCTGTCCTAAGTACTGTTCTAAATAAGGTAAATATTAACTTATTTAATGCTTCTAAAACCCTAGTGGTTAGGATAAAATTTTTATGCCTACACAATAGAATCTCCTAAATTTTTAAAAAAATCTTTATTGTTCATATTATTACAGTTGTTCCTCTTTTTTTCCCCCATAGCTCTCCTTCTCTCAGTTCCCACCCCACCCTCTGCGCTTACCCCCCTCCACTGTCCTCATCCATAGGTGTATGATTTTTGTCCAGTCTCTTCCTGCACCCCAACACCCCTTTCCCCCTGAGAATTGTCAGTCCACTCCCTTTCTATGCCCCTGATTATATTCTATTCACCAGTTTATTCTGTTCATCAGATTTTTTTATTCACTTGATTTTTAGGTTCACTTGTTGATAGATATGTATTTGTTGTTCATAATTTTTATCTTTACTTTTTCTTCTTCTTCCTCTTCTCAAAGGATAGCTTTAAGCATTTTATGTAATACGGGTTTGGTGGTGATAAACTCTTTTAGCTTTTTCTTGTCTGTGAAGCTATTTATCTGACCTTTAATTCTACGTAATAGCTTTGCTGGGTAAAGTAATCTTGGTTGTAGGTTCTTGCTATTTATCACTTTGAATATTTCTTGCCACTCCCTTCTGGCCTGCAAAGTTTCTGTTGAGAAATCAGCTGACAGTCATATGGGTGCCCCCTTGTAGGTAACTGACTGCTTTTCTCTTGCTGCTTTTAAGATTCTCTCTTTGTCTTCTGCCCTTGGCATTTTAATCATGATATGTCTTGCTGTGGTCCTCCTTGGATTCCTTTTGTTTGCAGTTCTCTGCACTTCCTGGACTTGTAAGTCCATTTCTTTCACCAGGTAGGAGAAGTTTTCTGTCATTATTTCTTCAAATAGGTTTTCAATATCTTGCTCTCTCTCTTCTTCTGGCACCCCTATAATTCTGATGTTGGTATTTTTGAAGTTGTCCCAGAGGCTCCTTACACTGTATTCATATGTTTGGATTCTTTTTTCTTTTTGCTTTTCTGGTTGGGTGTTTTTTGCTTCTTCGTATTTCAAATCTTTGGCTTGATTCTTGCGATCCTCTAGTCTGCTGTTGGATCTCTGTATATTATTCTTTATTTCAGTCAGTGTATGCTTAATTTCTAGCTGGTCTTTTTTTCATATCCTCGAGGGTCTCACTAAATTTATTGGTGGTCTCTAGAAAATTCTTGAAAAACTTTATAACTGTGGTTTTGAACTCTATATCCAGTAGTTTGCTTTCCTCTGTTTCTGTCATTTGTGACCTGTTTCTTTGTCTCTGCATTTTGGCTGCTTCCCTGCGTTGATAGAGTGGCTTTCTGTGCTAGGTGTCCTATAGGGCCCAGTGGCTCAGCCTTCCCAGTTACCTGAGGTGAACACTCTTGGTGCACCGCTTTGTAGGCTTTGTGCACAGTCTTATTGTAGCTAAGCCTTGATTGTTGTTGGTATCACTGGGAGGAATTGACCACCAGGCCACTTGGCTATGAGAATCAGCTGTGTCTATGGTGGGAGAACTTCTATGCTGGAGACACTCTTATGGGGCAAGACTTGATTGAGTGGGGCTTTGATGCTCACTGAGTCTGCCCCCTGAGTGTGTCCCTTATGGATCTGAGGAGTTGTAATCTGGATGGTGCCACTCTGACCACTGGGTACACTGGCTCCTGGATTTCTAAGGAGATGCTAATTTAGCTTCTGCCTGAGGCTACCCAGCCTTTTATATGCAAAAGCCTCTGCACGTAGCTTGCGTGGGTGGGGTCTCAGGAAATCAACAGGGCAGAGCAAACAGCTATGGCTGATTCTCAGCCCCACCCTAAGAGGCACTGGGTCTCAGTGTCCCTCAGCACCACCAAGAGAAAGCCACTTTGGATTTTCTCCCAAGGCCAGACAGTCCATCTTCTCCCCATATAAGTCTGGGTCCCCAGAAACTCACCCAGAACTGGAGTTCAGAGCCATCGGGAGCTTGTGACTCCCTCCGGATTGAAAAAGAGAACCGCGTCCTCAGTTGCCAGCCCTTTCTGCGAGCCTCCGTACCTCTGCACTTTACTTCCGCACCTCCTCTGAGTCTTAGTCTCTTTCTAGTTGTAGAATTTCCACTCAGTCAGCCTTCTTGTGGTTCTGAGTGGTGTCCGTTTTTTCTTTTCGTTGTGGTTTTGAAATGGTTATGCGAGGCAGCAATTCCAGGTGTTTACCTATGCTGCCATCTTGGTTTCTCCCAGCATCTCCTAAAATTTTTATCCCTGACTTTCTTACCAATACTCCTTTACTTTTTTGCTATTAATTTGTGTAGTCAAGATTTTCTTTCTTTTCGTTTTTATAAACCACTCAAACTTGTTTTTAAAGCCCACTTGACTTCTCATTTTGAGGGATTCTGTTCAAATGTTGTAATAGTTTGGATTCTCCAGATAAACAGTTTTAAGGAACTGGCTCCTGCATTCATGGGGGCTCACAAGCTTGAAATTGGTGGGGAGACTGGCAGGCTGCAGACTCAGGCAGGGGCGGAAACTGTAATTTTGCATCTGAATTCTGCAGGGCAGCTGGATGGAAACTCAGGAAAGAGTCAGTGCTACATTCTTGAGTCCAAAACCCACAGGACAGGCAGGTCAGCAGGTAGAGAACTCAGGCCAGATTCCCTGTGTTACAACCTTGAGACCAAATGCCTTCTTTACCAGATGAAAATGCTAGTCTTTACTCTTAAAACTTTCCATTGATTGGCGAGCCCCTCCCCCCCCACTCACATTATAAAGAACAATCTGCTTTACTCAGAGCCTAAGTATTAAAATGTTAATCACATCTAAAAATTACCCTCATGGCAACACCTTGATTGTTGTTTGAATAATGGCACCATAGCCTAGCCAAGCTGACACAAAAAATAAAATATCACAAATTATTATGTTTAAATCCATCAGACCTCTATATGTTTCGTCTAATTTCTGAAGCAGCAAATGTATATTTGATTCCTTTTTTTTTGTGCTAGACATTGATAATACACTTTTATACCAAATAGTGCCCCTTCCATTTGGACAGCTCCTTGCAGCTTGGAGCTCTTAAAACCACGAACTGCACAGTTATAGGTAGCACCTAATAATTCTTTGGAAATCATATTTGGATTTACAAAAGTCTTATGGAACTTAAAGGATAGCCAAGCATGTCACCATCTAGTTTATACATGTGGATATAAGTGAGACCTAGGGCGTTTAAAGACTTGTGCAAGGTAACACAGCATCCCAGGGAACAAAGGAGTAAGGCCAGCAGTCCTCTAGGTATCTCAGCCTGAGCTTTTCCAGGACCCACCGTTTCCCTCCGGGAAAGGAAGTGCTCTTCCATTGGTTAAGAGTGTGAAGGTTCTTGTTAAAATTCTAACATTGGAGACCTGTAAAATTCCACATTTTTACCTTCCAGGATTTTTTTAGAGACTGGAAGAGAGGGGATTATTTTATATTTACAACATGTGTCTAGCCAGATGAATAGTTACATTTTGTAGATGATACTGTTTTCAGATGATAGAGAAGTAAAGTACACATACCATTTGTATAAATGCTGGCATTTCCATGCAAATAAACAAGGCAGTCCAGATAAAGTGCCTCTGTGTGTGCAGAACTCATGAACTATTCTTGGGGATTCTAATTTGGAAAATGAGCCTAAGAGCTCTGGCTTCTCCTAAAACCTATTCATTTCCCTAGCTGCTTTCAGCAAAACAGCAAATAAGTGGTGAGATGTTGAAATAACATGTGATACTAATGCATGGAAAAGCACAGGCTCTACACGTTAGTATGCATCGGATACGTGGGGAAAAGGCTGTAATGCACAGTGGTACTTTGGCTCACTTTGTGAACTTGACAGGATGGGCAAAGGTTTGGGGATGTGGTTGTTTCAATTTTAAAACTTGGTCTGGCTTTAGTGATTTCCCAGAACGTTAAACAGAAAATAACTTGTTCAATTGTAGATGACAAAAAGCCGAACTGTATTCCACACGAGGGAAAAGTGCTTAGATAACGGTGCATTTAGCCAATGTTACTACGACAACGAGTAAGTGGCATTCCTTGTGATCTCCTCAGGATACGCAGATGAGAGCGTGGAGACCAGCGTGGAGTTCTGAAGAGCCGATGAGTTGCAGTCAGAGTCCGGAACTCCAGAGAGGACAGTGAGGAGGTTAGAAGATACGCTCCGAAAGACATCATGTGGCTTGGAAGTTCTTTACTAAAGCAGGTCAGCATTGAAACATACATCAAGAAAGGTAATATAATTATTTTAAATAGCAAGTTGAACTGTCAATTGTATATGTTGTTCACTGATTTTACCCATAAGCACTCCCCTCCTTAGAGCATAATTCCTGACTCCCCGAGTCCTGGCTCTCATTTGCTACACACATTTCACTATGCAGAACTGACATTACTTGTCAATATCACTCCTGGCCCTTGAACAATTTAGTTTCACTTCATCTAGTTTTATTTTGTGTTACAGTCCCGATTTCTAGCGTATTATGAAGAAATCATAATGGAACCTGTAAACCACATATACTTACTTAGGTCATATTCAGAAACTAGCACTGAGGCAATAGGTGAACGATCTCCATTTGTGAAGTCACCATTTAAGGAACTGAACTTGTGCATTTTGACTATTGTGACTCGTGCCACAGAAGGAGTCTTTCGCCCAGGAATTGTGTTGGCTTCGGAAACACCCGTTCTGTTTCTTCGTCTGCTGTTTCTATCTATGTGTAATGTAGCATAATGTGCTGAGATCCACAGAGAGGAAAGTGTTCTGTGCAGTCACCTTATCTACCGCAAATAAAAACACAAGCTCCAGGTGTGTGTGTGTGTGTGTGTGTGTGTGTGCTCGCGCACACGTGCGTGAATATGTGTTTTTATGTGAAAGGTAAGCTGATTCAGGCTGAAGAGGAAAAATATCACTTTGTGAGACAGGCTGTCCTCAATGATTTCTTTTCCAGTAACAGGTCACAAGTGGAAGGACTGTTTCCTGCTATAGAACTGAGGGGGATAGCTTAGTTTAGGGAGGTATTCTCTAATGTGGAGTGTGGAGATTTCATAACAGAGTTTATTTATTTTTTCATTTGTGACACTGAGATCTGAATATCCTGAGCATGTTAGGTTTACGGCTATTTTGAGCTTTCTCAAGTAAATGATCCTGCTGAACAAGTATAGACTTTCCTAAAGGCATCTTGATGGCTTCTGTCCTGGTTTGAATTATGTCCACCAAAAGGATACATCCAAATCCTAACCACTGGTACCAGTGACTGTAACTTTATTTGGAAACAGGGCCTTTGTAGATGTAATTAAGCTAAGTAGCTCCAGGTGATATCATTCTGAATTTAGGGTGGACCCTTAAATCCAAGTACTAGTTCTTTAAAAAAAATTTTTTTTATTGATTTCAGAGAGGAAGGGAGAGGGAGAGAGAGAGAGAGAGAAATATCAATGATGAGAGAGAATCAGTGATCGGCTGCCTTCTGCACACCCACTACCAGGGATCGAGCCCGCGACTCAGGCATGTGCCGTGACTAGGAGTCAAACTGTGATTTCCTGATTCATAGGTTAACGTTCCACCACCGAGCCACACTGGCCAAGCCAATGACTAGTGTTCTTATAAGAGAAGACAGAAAGAGACATTTAAAACAGAGACACACGCAGACACATCTGTGTCAAGGATTGCCAGAAGCTGGGGGAGAGGTAGAGTGCCTTCTATCCTAGAGCCTCATGAGGACAATGGCCTTTTCAGACCTCCTGCCTCTAGAACTGTGAGACAATACATTTCTGTTGTTTTAAGGCACCAAGTTTGTGGGAATTTGTTGCTGCCACAGTAGGCTCATGTAAGTTAGCTTAGGAAATTATCTGCTAAGGTCTTCAGGAAGTTCTTAGATGATAACTTTGTACTTGCCTGAGATCTCACGATGAAGGAAGAAAGAAGTCCATGAATCTGGTCATTAATATGACCACTTTTTAGTCCACACGAATTAGTTCACATGGGTTGGGCCTGTTCTGAAACCATTTTGGAAGGATGCTACAGCTGACGTTTCCAGTCTAAGGCAGTTGAAGCATCAAGGTACCTGAGGACATGATGAGATTATGAAGAATAAAACGAAAATAACAGTGGTAGGTAACAGGAGACATACTCTTGGAGTCAATTGAGAGAATCACATTTCAAGGGGTATGTAAATAATAAAATATTATTTTTATTATTGTCATAGGGCAATTTAGTTGTATAGGTATATAAAGTTGCTTTAGAAATATTTGTCTTTTTATATCCCATTGGCATTGGAAAGCTTATAAAAAAAGACATTATAAAATACTTAGGTCTGATAATTTTCCAGTAAAGAATGAAAACTAATCAATTAAGTGCATATTTTAAACAAACTTTAATCACAGAGAAAATGCAGGGAAACAATATATTGTTTTTAAAATAAGTATTGAATTAGAAATAAAATAATTTTATTTTGCTTTTTCGTTATCAAGAGGAAGTATTTTACTGGACATTTCATAGTGTTTACTGTATTCAGTGTTATACTTGCTCTAATCAGTTATAGAAAACTAGGTTTTCTTCTGAATTTTAATTATAAACAATCTGTACATTTAGCATATTCAATTAGAAATTTATACTTTTAGAAGGTTTTATGCTTTACTGGTTCATGTGTAATATGCTATATTAAGTCAGAAAAAAAAGTTGTTTTTGTTTTTAATTAAAAAAATAAAATATAGCATTCGGGATAGTGGTGAAATAAACATGTTAGCCTAAACTAAACCCCTTCCAGGGAAACATTCTAAAAAGCTTATCAATGTACTACTTTTCAAAATTCTGTCTGATGTTTGGTAATGGGCATCAATCAAATCTAACATTATGTGAAAGTAAAAGTTTAAATCTGAAATCTGATTCTTGAATGTGAAAGAAAATGTAAAATAAAATAATAAAATCTCTATGAATAAAGATGGATTTCATGAGATACTTTAACAGATTAACTGGTATATTTTCTGTAAGCCAGAAACATTTATTCTACTCTGTAGTTAGGGATAGCAAATCTTTTGGAGAGAAAACGTGTTTTTGTTTTTTCCTAATTACTGGAGACATTTACATGAGTTAAGCTTTTTTTTTTTTTTTTTACTTAAGCAATATACAAGCTCATCTATCACTCCTTAAACAAGACATTAAATACAAATATAAAAGATACAATGAATAAAACTATAGCAAGAAAGAAGTGAGGACATAGCATTATTTCATTGTGAAAAAACAAAAAGCATTTGGGTTTTTTACATGTTGTTTCAAGAGAAACAATAGTGATACTGTCCTGCTTTATAGTTCATCACATGGCATTCACACTCAGCACTTTTTCTGAGGTTAGATAGGAAAAATGCCTGTGAAATGTGAAAGATGGCTCCACAGAGTAGAAATATAATTTCATAAATAGAAGGCTTATGGAATCCTTTTCAGTTTTAATACTTGGTTAAGTCTATACAAAAAAAGTTTACTGTCTAATTTATGGCACCCAAATTTTCCCTTATTTAGCCTCCACTTTACTTATTTATTTTAAAATTTATCATTAGTTACTTGGCATACCTTTTGAACATCCCAGAACATCCAGGAAACAAAAGAATTCATATGGAGGCACTCTTGCCAAAACTAACTGGCACTCAAGGAGAAACAGGCTACTATCTAGAATGAAAAGACAAAATTTTAGTGATGTATCTTTGCTCTGAAAATCTTTAGTGAACTCACAATTAATTGCTTATGTTACTTACTATTAGTTCATATTTTCGAAAGACCTCTAAGTGAGCAGCTTTTGTTTTATTTACAAAACAAAAATGTTATTGTTACTTTTTCAATTGAGATTTATCTTACACACAACCTTTTTATGCAGTAGTTGATAATATTTTTTTTTTAGTTAGTATTGGAATGTAAAATAGTGTCCGTTTCTTTTTTCCTTTCCAATAGTTGGAGTGATTGAAGCTATTAGGCAGCTGAGTTCACTGAAAAAAAAAAAAAGTCATTAGAGACTCTATAGAGACCACATTAACACAGCAACCTATGAATGAATAAAGCAATTAGTTCTGATATTAGTCAAAATAGGATGGGCCAAGCAGTTCTCTCCAAGGATAACATTTTATGTATCTCAACATTGGATGTGCTGATCATACTGCAAAATCTCTATGAACATCATTTCTTAGAACTGTAAATTCAGTAGACAGTCAGAGTTTGAGATTATATAGTTGGACATGAATCTGAAGTTCAGAAATTCTTTATTTCTGATTAAGGGCAGATACCTTTGTTTTAGTGTGTAAGTAAGTCATAGGCTATGATTTATGTGCTCTATGGATGTCCAGGGGCCTAATAGGGCATTGCCAAAATAGGAAGCCATCCCACTTCTACAGGGAATTGGGCTAAGGAAGTAGGATGTGTATTGTCATGATTCGGAGTATAAGTTTATTTATGCTTATGGAACCATACATAGGAGAAGACAGCAGAGCTGAATAATCTTCAGTAGATTGCCATTCTATTAATCTTCTGGCTCCTATTCTAAATTCCTCTATTTAAAATTAAAGTGTACCATGACCTCTCCAACCATTCCTCTTGATCTTTATTTTATATACTAAGGGCTTGGTGCACGAAATTCATGCACTGGTTGGGGTGGGGGTCCTCAGCCCAGCCTGCCCCCTCTCACATATTGGGAGCCTTCAGGGGGTGTCCTACTGATGCCTTAGGCCCACTCCCTGCTCTCCTTGGGGAGTGGGCATAAGCCACAATCTGGCCTCCCTTTGTGGGAGGCAACCAGGCTAATCAGGGGAAGCCACCAGCCCCATCACCCTGCTGCTACAGCCACTGCCAGTCACCGTAGCCACCAAGGTGTTTTCATCAACATGTGCCGGAGACCAGTCATTGTCATTTAGTAGAGAAACGTGCCTAAAGGCTGGTCGACCTTAATTCCCCTGAATAGTGGGGGAGCTATTCACCCATCGTTTAGATGGAGACATTGATAGTTAAAGCAGCCCTCCACCTTTGTTACTGATATGTAAATTCTTGTTGTCTTTTTGTTGTTGAAGTTTCATGCCCTAAAGATAAGAATATGGTTGTTTTCCCCATTGCCTTAATAAAAGCTTTGAGCAAGACCTGTGTGTGGGCAATCTTACCCACTGGAGGTAAAGATGCCACGCCTGGTCCCCATTATTCCAAATTAATTTTCTTCTAGTCTCTCTCTCTTCATTTTGTGTGCGGCCTCCTCCAGAACTTGAACCTGAACGGGAACCCTGAACCACGCGGGACATGTAAGAGGCTCCCGCAGACATGGACTCCAGTGCCTTCACCATGAAAAAATGACTACTTTCTTTAGGCATTTTCAAGATGTGTCTTTCATAGGATATGACATTTCATTCTTTCTTTTTTTAATTTTATCCTCACCTGAGGATATGTTTCCATTGGAGAATGTGAAAGAGAGGGGAAAAACAGAGATAAACAACAAAGTGCCCTGACCTGGACCCTGGCCAAGGAGGAGCCTGCAACCTAGAAACATGCCCTTGGTCAGAATTGAACCCAGACCCTGCAGTCAGCAGACTGAGGCATTATGCACTGAGCCAAACCGGCTAGGGCAGGATATGACATTTCTTAGCCCTCCAGCAGTGGACCTTCTTTTTTTTTTTCTCCAGGAGTGTGGTGGAAAAACCCTAGATCGTCTTTTTGGATTCTTATTACCCAGGTTACTAAGAATATTACCAGTGACATACATCTCATTAGTCAATGAGAGTTAAGAAAAGGTGTTTCCTCTGTAGTTCACTCTGATCACTGGCTCCACCCCTGTTCCTCCAATCCCAGCTCCACCCCTGCCCAGGCCTGTAACCTCTGGCCAAGGATACAGGCCTGCACAGGGGACCCCCAAGCTCCTCAAATTGCCAGCTTCACAGAGCCCAGGACTCCGTGATTACCAGCTCTGATCCTGACCCCTGCCATCGCCGGCTCTGCCCTTGGCCCACTGGCAGCCTCTGGTCAAGGCTGCAGACCTGGGCAGAGGACCCCCAGACCCCTGCATTGCTGGCTCCACCTATGCCCAGACCCCTGTGATCACAGGCTCTGCCCCTGCCACTCTAATCACCTGCTCTGCCCCTGCCAGGCCCTGAGATTGCCGGCTCCATCCCTGCCCCACTACAGCCTCTGGCCAAGGCTACAGGCCTGGGTAGGGGACCTCCAGACCCCTGATTTGCAAGCTCCACCAGTGCCCATACCCCTGAGATTGCAGGCTCCACCCCTGCCCCTCTGATCACTGGCTCTGCAGAGCCCAGGCCCCTGCGATCTCTGACCTTGCATCTGCCCAGGTCTGAGGTCTCTGGTCCAGGTCTTATGCCTGGGTAGGGCACCCTCATACCCCTCAGATCACTGGCTCCACCCTTACCCATGCCTGAGGCCTCTGGCGAAGACCTCTGGTTTGGGCAGGGGACCCCCAGCCCCCTCTGATTGCCTGTTCTGCCCCTCAGGCCCCCTGCCTCCCCTGCCTGGCTAACAGGCCTGACCACTTCAGTGGTGGGGCTGAGCCAGACTGGGCGCCACCATCTTGTGTCTATGAGGGTGGCCATCTTGTGGCTATGGGGGAAGCCATCTTTGCGATGGAGATGCCTAACTTGCATATTACTTTTTTATTAGATAGGATGGTTCACCAGTAACAATCAAATTTCATCAAAATTCAAGGTAAGCTCAACTGGCTATCAATTAGTATTTTGACCAGAGGTCTTATTACGTTCATTAAACAAAATTAACATTTCTGTAACAAAGTTATTGATGAAAGGGTTCTTTGTTTGTTTGTTTGTTTTAGAGAAAAACATACTACTTTTTATGTAACTTTTTATTTTTAATTCTTTATTGTTGAAAGTATTACATATGTCCCCCTTTTACCCCATTGACTTCTCTCAGCCCATTCCCTTTCCTGCAGCCCAGGCCTTCACTCCAATATTGTCTGTGTCCATTGATTAAGCTTATATGCCCATGAGTTCTTTGGCTGATCTCCTACCCCCCAGCCCCTGCCCACCCTCCCCTGCCTTCCCTCTGAAGTTTGATGGTCTGTTCCATGGAGAGAATTATGTCAAGTGAAATAAGCCAGTCAGAGAAAGATAAGTATCACATGATCTCACTCATTTGTAGAATATAATGAACAACATAAAATGATGAACAAAAATATATAACTTATTTTCAATTTTACAACATTGAGAATACTTTATTCAAGGTGATTTCATATAGTTTTAAAATAAAATAACATCAGTTTAACAAATGAATCAATAATTTCACTCTCTTCTTTGCTAAATTATTCTCACTCCTTTTTAAAGTTTCTTGTATAACCAAATTTTCTTCAGAAGCTCATCCCTCAATTATACACCAATAAATGAAAATTTATGCTGAAAAAGAAAAATGAGGAAACTATATTGCTTTCAAGAGAAGAGAACACTCATATTTCATATTAAACACTAATAATAGTATTTTCAATAATTAAGTCAAGGTAATTATATTTTATTACATGGGATCTCATACAGAAAGGGTCAAATCATTTTATCTTCAACATCAAGCATAGGGCCTGGCAAAAAACATAAAGTTTACTCTCATTGAATGCTTTTGTAAGGAGTGAATGAATAAATGCCGCAAGTTACTGGTAAGATAAAATTATTATGGATATCATTGGTATATATATATATGTTCTCTGACATTAATTTCTATAATATAGTCCTAATATACTATGGAATGTTTTGATTTGGTTAATATTAGAATTCATGCATATAAATTATCATTAAAAATATTCCAGATTTGTTGAAGTATAATCGACAGCATTATAACATATTTATAGTGTACAATATGATGATTTGGTGTATGTATTTCTCTGTGTGTGTGATAATGCATAAGATCTACTCTCAGCAAATTTCAAGTGTACAACTTAATATATTAACAACTAGAGGCCTGGTGCACAAAAATTTGTGCACTCAGGGGTTCCCTCAGCCTGACCTGTGCCCTCTCACAGTCTAGGAACCCTCAGGGTATGTCTACCTGCTGGCTTAGGCCCACTGCCCTGGGGATTGGGCCTAAACTGACAGTCAGATATTCCTCTGGCAGCCCAGGAGCCCTTCGGGGATGTCCAATTGCCAGCAGGGAGCAGGCTTAAGCTGTAGTCAGACATCCTTAGTGCTGCTGAGGAGGCAGGAGAGGTTCCCACCACCACCGCTGTGCTGGCAGCCATCAGCCTGGCTGATGGTTGAGCAGGGATCCCCCTGTGGGGCACACTGACCATGGGGGCAGCTCCTGCATTGAGCCTCTGCCCCCCAGTGGTCAGTGTGTGTCATAGTGACCAGTCATTCAGCTGTTAGGGTCAATTTGCATAGTACCATTTTATTATATAGAATAGAGGCCTGGTGCATGGGTGGAGGCTGGCTGGTTTGCCCTGAAAGGTGTCCCGGATCAGGATGTGGGTCCCACTGGGGTGCTTGGCCAGCCTGGATAAGGGGCTGTGGGCCGTTTGCAGGCTGGTCAAGCCCCCAGTGGGAACCCTCACCCCGTGGGTGTATGGCCAGCCCAGTGAGGAGCTGAGGGCTGTTTTCAGACTGGACACACTCCGTTCAGGGTGGGAATCCCTACTGAGGTGACTGACCAGCCTGGGTGAGGGGCTGATGGCTACTTTCAGGCTGGCCATGCCCCCTGGCCACCCAAGCTCCCAGCCTCTCTTTTTTTCTTTTTCTTTTTTTAGTGCTCCTGGCTGGAAGCAGGTATCTGGGATTTATTTATCTTCTATAATTAAAACTTTGTAGTCTTGAGCGGAGCCCAGGGTCAGCCAGGGCAGGTAGGAAGTTTGGCTTCCTCCATTGCCGGGGGAAACCTAAGCCTCCTGCTCACTCCAGCTCCGTGGCTGCCACCATCTTAGTTGGGTTAATTTGCATACTCGCTCCTGATTTGCTGGTGGGTGTATCTGAGTGGTGAAGTGATGGAGTGATAGTTCATTTGCATGTTTCTCTTTTATTATTGTAGATAGTCACCAGGCTGTATATTATATCTTAAGAACTTATTCAAATTATGAGTGAAAGTTTGTATTTTTGATCAACATCTCCCCAGTTGCTCTGTCCTCCATAAAATGGCAACCATAAACTCTATTTTTTGTTTTCCAGTTTGCCTTTTTATTTTTAAAAAATTTCCACATATAAGTGATAATATACAATATCTGTCCTTATCTGTCTGGCTTATCATATATAATCCTATATAATAAAAAGATAATATGCAAATTGACCATCATGCTCTCGCACAAGATGGCCACCCCCATGAGGTCAAAAGATGGCCACCACAAGATGAGTAGGAGGGTAGGACAGTTGTGGGCAACCAGGCAAGCAGGGGAGGGCAGTTAGGGGTGACCAGGCTGTCAGGGTAGCAGTTAGGCATCGATCAGGCTGGCAGGGGGGTGTTTAGGGGGTGCTCAGGCTGGCAAGCAGAAGTGGTTACAGCAATCAGGCAGGCAGGTAAGTGAGTAGTTGGGAGCCAGCAGTCCCAGATTGTGAGAGGGATATACAAATGCTGGCAGTCATATATCCCTCAAGTAGTCCCAGATTGTAGAGGGATCAGGGTGGACTCAGGGACCTCACCGCCCCCCCCCCCAATGCATGAATTGCATGCACCAGGCCTCTAGTCTATAATAATAAAAGTGTAATATGGTAATTAGACCAGACAGCCAAATGACCTTTTGGACGTCCTCCTGGACAAAACTGCTGCGGCAAGGGCTGAGGCAGAGGTGGTTGGGAGCGATCATGCAGGCAGATGAGCAGTTAGGGGTGATCAGGCAGTCAGGCAAGTGAGCAGTTAGGAGCAATCAGGCAGGCAGGTGAGCAGTTAGGAGCCAGTGGTCTCAGATTGCAAGAGGGGTGTCCAACTGCCGGTTTAGGCCCAATCCCGCATCAGGCCTAATCCAGCAGTCAGACATCCTGTATTCCGAGAGGGTGCAGGCCAGGCTGAGTGACCCCCCTTCCCCCGTGCATGATTTCATGCACGAGGTTCTAGTGTCCTTATAAAACTCTCAACAAATTAAGTATAGAGATAAGATATCTCAACATAATAAAGGCCACTATGATTAGCCCACAAGTAACATCGCACTCACTGGTGGAAAGCTGAACACTTTCTTCTAAGATTCAAGAACAAGACCAGGATGCCCATGCTTGTTACTTATATTCAACAATGTCCTGGAAGTCCTATCCAGGGCGGTTAGGTAAGAAAATGACATAAATGGCATCTGACTTAGAAAAAACTTCTTTAATAATGCACTAGCTAGCATTCATTTCATACCTATGATACTATTCTAAGCTCTGGGCATAATTTAACCTCACAACTGCATTGTAAGATAGTATTAACACCCCTATTTTGAAAAGACCAACCCGAGACACAGAAAGGCTGAGTAACTTGGGAAAGGTTTTACAAATAATATGTTTCTAAGTCAGGATTCAATCTTAGACATTCTAAACCACAACAGTGTTAGTGGCAGTTTATAGTATTTAAAGAATATGACTTTTAAGCATAAAATTTGTCATCATTCACCTGGCATCTTACATTTTGAAGGGAGTGACATTCCAGGCCAATCAATAGCTTTTGGCATCCTTTAAATTATTCTGTAGGCAATATGGGTCAATGTATTTTATGAGGTTATTTTATCTTATATTTTGTAAAAACAAGAAAAACAAAGTTGCGGCATGTTTACCATAGCTTAAAGATTCAATGGCTTTCCTCAAAGTTAAGAGTGTAAAAAAAAAAAAAATTGTCCAAAGAAGAATGAATTACAAAATAATCTTTCCTTTATTTTTGAATATATAGAGCATTTAAATTTTTCATTACATTTTCACCCTTCCTACCACTGATTTCCATACCTTACATACTTCCCCACCATAAATAAGTATATATACCATTTTTTTAAAAAAACATTTCTTCTTCACAATCTCTACCTGGTCACATCCTGCTTTAGGAAGCCCTCATTCTTCTCTCTGTGAGTAAATAGAACATCTTGCTCATTCTCTGCACTCATTGGTCAGGAACTCTGTCCTATTTGAGTATCTTTCTGTCCAACACCCCTCCTGGAGTTTAATATTTGCTAATTAGATGTGTATTGAATAGGCATTTGATACATAACACTGGATAAACAGTTGTAGAAAAATATGAACATTGCGCCTCTTAACATCCTATATAATAAAAGCCCAGTGATCAAACTGCAGAACGACCAGTCAACCAGTTCATCAGTCGCTATGGTGTGCACTGACCACCAGGGGGCAGACGCTCAATGCAGGGAGCATCTGCCCCCTGGTGGTCAGTGTGCTCCCATAGTGGGAACACCACTCGGCTGACCAGAATGAGTGGCTGCTCCCCCTGAGAACCCCGGGCTTATGGACAGGAACCTGGACTGCTATCATCACCTCCTTGCCCAGGCTCCTCCTCTTTGCTCCCTGCTGCCTTCTCCGACACCCGCAGGCCATGCAGTGCCAACACTGCCTAGCTCACAGAGCTGACCCTGGAGGCTGGGAAGCGGATTCGTGGCCCCTGTGGGATTGAGACCTACTCTGCTGCCTCTCAGTGCTATTGTTCCCGGGCCCAGCCCCAGCCAGGTCCCCTGGAGAGGTGAGTGCTCCAGCTCCACGGAAGATGTTGGACCAGGGAGCAGCTGCTCATAGGGCGGGTCCACGCTCGCTCAGAGACTGGGATGAGTGGTGCCCCCACAGCAGGCTGATCTCTGCAGGCCTTGCCCCACCCCCCAATTCCCCACCCACCCCAGTAACGAATCCCGTGCACCGGCCTCTAGTATCTTTATGTCATGAATCCAATTGGAATTTTCATATGTGAAGACTGAACACAGTGAGCCGCAGTGCAATCATTACAGCACTGTTGGCGCTATTCTTGTATTCTGCAATACAAATGGATAATGCAA
Organism: Murina feae; assembly: GCA_004026665.1. Taxonomy (NCBI): domain Eukaryota; kingdom Metazoa; phylum Chordata; class Mammalia; order Chiroptera; family Vespertilionidae; genus Murina; species Murina feae. The sequence goes on along the minus strand of PVJC01019686.1, from coordinate 13,583 downwards.
ATTTGAAATCAGGATGCCAGCATGACTAGTTTCTGGGGAAAACCCTCTTCTTGGCTTGTAGACAGTCACCTGCTCATCAAGCAGGCCCTACCCTCATGACTGTCTCCATCCAGTTATCTCTCAAAGTCCGTCTCCAACTATAGTCACATTGGATATTAGGGCTTAAACATATGATTTTTTTTCAGGAACATAATTCAGTCTATAAAACTCATCCTTAAAGAATACTAGGTTTTCATAAAAACTTTTCTATATAGCTCTTAGCTCATGAAAAATTCATTTACCCTGAACACCTGAACACCGAAGAATGTACTTGTTTCACAGACATTTCAGCTGAAGCGCTCCTAGTGGCTGAGTGCTGCGTTTATTTTAGGGTAGAGCTTTGAATGAGAAAGAGGCCCGAGGCGGAGAAAGATGCTCAGCGATGGCTGGACGGCTAGAGCTCCTTTCTTATCAGAGATTCAAAGTGCTTCTAAATATTCCTGGAAGAAGATTTTGACATGCACTTTTAGGAGGGAGAAAGTAAAATAGAATTGCTTCTTTTATTGCTAATACTTAGAAACTTTTCCTCAATCATTTAAAATCTGAAAATCTGATTTGTACCATAATGATTCTGTGCCAACTATCAATTTGGAAAGGATGAAGTCTTTTCAGACATGTGCTGAATATGTACCACTTTTACTATTTAGATCACTCATTTTGAGTGTTTATTGTGTTGAAATATAGAAAGATACAATAGAACATAGTTTGTGAAGGAACAGGAAATAAATTTGCATTTATTTGATTGAAAATTTTTAGCAAATCCAATTATTTGACTCTGACCTTCTCTATGTGAAAATTTGGTTTACCTCATTTCCAAAGAAAAGGAGACCAAATATGTGAGTGAGTGTGTGTGTGGTGTGTGTGTGTGTGTGTGTGTGTGTGTGAGAGAGCGAGAGAGAGAGAGAGAGAGAGAGAGAGAGAGAGAGAGAGAGAGAGTACTAGATCAGTAAAATGTTTAATGCTTATTAAAATGAGAAACAAGATATATATGAGAACATTTAAATGCTGTGTCTTATCTACCAAGTCTTCTGAAATGTGAGTTCTATGTAGAATTTGCACAAATCCAAGGAAAGCTCTAAATATGTTCAGGCTTCTAAACTCATGATATCGGGCAGGTATGTTTATGAAGACTTGTCCATATAGAACTGTTAGACTACAGGAAGCCCCATTTTCAATATGTCTGCATAACACCAATTAATATTAACAAGAAGTGTATCTGAACATGGAGAGACACAACCTTTTTAACTTTCCCTAATAAGTTATTTCTTTCTCTAATAAGTTATTACTGACCACAATGCTCATTAGTGCCACAATAAAAAGAGCTACTGGTAAATAATAACAATTCTTTGTAGTTATACAATGCCTTTGATCAGAACAGCTCAAAGCTTTCATGGCTCATTAATCTCTGAAATACTTCAGTGAAGTATGAGAGTATTAAGGATTAATGTCTTCAGTCTGTAAACTGAGAAACTGAGGCATTTGAAAGAAATGAACCCAAGGTCATTCAATAATTTGGTGACAAAATCAAGGTTATGATCTATAACCATGGATAATTAGAGCAAAGATTAAACAGTGCTCAACAGATACCAGTAGCTTCTGAGAAATTGCTGAGAAAGTTTATGTAACAAAGAAAACAACATTGCTTTAAAAGACATGCTTCCATCCAGTTTTCATTTAAATTATTTCTTCCATTTAGTAATGGAGAACTCTCCACCGCTTCCCATGGAGATGTTTCAATATTGGACAATTTCCTTGATATTTCTCTTTTTTGTATTTCTTCCATATGAACAAAGAGTGTACAATTTCTAAGAAACATGTTCAAATTAACTGTTAATAGGAAAAAGATGTAAATAATTATAACTATATATCCATACTTATATATGTTTAGTCAATTTAATATCAGTCTATCTCACCCATTGAGTCTGCAAAACATTCTATAAAGGGATAATATACTCTACTGTATTGAAATTTTTATGTGAATGGAGGTTAAAAGCGTCAACCCTGAAACATTACAATTATTTTTAAAAGCCAACCTTCTAATTCCAATTAGAAACTACACTCATAAGATGGCAGATCATATATTCTTCAAAACTTGTCTTAGGAGAAACCTCATTGTGTAGTTTATTGGAAAAATAAAAATTTACCTTTCACATGATTATTTTTCATTGCTCCTTACTCTGTTATGGTTACTAAAATTTTCAAAGGCTTGTGCCTTGAGTCCCCTGTAGAGTGACAGAGTCTGTAAAGGCTGGATTACCTTGTTTGCACACACAAACACACACAGACACAGAATTTTGTATTTCATGTCTTTGTCCCTATTCCCTCTTTCCTAGTATTTCACTTTTATACATAGTAGACCTTTAAGACTGTTTGTTCATTGATTTCTTTGTTATTTGACTGAGGGTTTACCTCCTCCTGTTATCTGTTTTGTTTTTATGACACAACAAGGATCCTTTTTTATTGTCTTTGGTGTTTTGCAGATGAAACCTAATGTCCCTGCTTCTTGAAATGTAGTCCATTAACCTCTCTCAGGATCCCTGAGATGCTAATTAGAATGCCTATTCCTGGGTACCAACACAGACTGTCTCATAAGCTCTGTGATTAGAGGCCCAGAATGCATAAATTCAACACAAACCCTCTAGGAGATTGTTAATACACATTAAACTTAAGACCCTTTCCTTTCTTGTGATGATAGATAATACTTCTGTGGTATTTACTATGTGTCAGGCCTTCTTCCAAGTATGTTATGTGTAAGAAATTGTTTAATTTTCATAGAAACAGAGATATTATGACTTAAAAATATCTTGCTAAGACTATAAATTACTGCTTTCCATATAGTTTAAAAATATATTTATATTGATTTCAGAGACAGAAGGAGAGGGAGGGAGAGATAGAAACATCGATGATGAGAGAAAGTCAGGGATCAGCTGCCTTCTGCACACTCCCCAATGGGGATTGAGCCTACAACCTGGGCATGTACCTTGACTAGGAATTGAACTATGACCTCTGGATCATAGGTCGATGCTCAACCCAGCCATGCTGACTAGGCTTTCCATATACTTTTGTAAGGTACTAATCACATTACAAGGCCTATTTCTTAATTACTTGGTAGAAGTTTCAAAAATAAGCCTTTATTCAGTTTGAATTGCTTTTTAAAAATTATCACTGCAATGGTAAACTTATTTCATTGAGGTCTTATTGCACATATAGTGTATTTCTTTGCTTTATCTTTTGGTCTCAATTATAAATATTGATGTATTTTCAAGAAAATTTTGGAATTTATAATTATTTTTCCATTGTTAGTTTTCATTTTTAGGTTCTTAAAATTTTCTCACTAATAAATAATCTAAAAAAATCAAATTTTCCCCCAAGGTTCCAGGCAATACGGTATGGTGGTATAAGTAAATGTGGTACTCAAATATTTCCACATCCACTTTAAAATTACAACTAAACTTCAGAATAACCATTATTCAGAACTTCCATGAAATCCAGCTGAACAGAAGTTCTACAACTAAGGATATAAAGAAGCCACATCCAGACTGGCAGGAGGGGAGAAGACACAGAAGGGCTGGTACCACACCCATGTGCGGCAGGTTCGAATTTGGCTTTGGAGGTCCTCGATGAGGAGAAAGGGGTCCCAGCCCCACATTAGGGACCCAGCCCAGGGTTCCAGTGTTAGAGCCATAACTTCTGGCTCTAAATACTACGAGAGGTTGTGGCTCAGTGAGACAAAGGACTTCTGGAGTCCAAGGTGTTCTTAAAGGGCCCACACATGAACTTAGACTCATTTATATTGCGCAACATCTTGAAATGCACCATGGACATATGGGGAGAGATTGAATTGCCTGGGATTGCGGGGGAGGAGGGGCTTTTGGAGGGTTGGCAGAGGCCATTGTTTCTTTGCTGAGCTTTCCAGACACAGAGACAGTAGCCAGGCACCACACCTGAGTCTCCATAAACCTGTTTAACACTGTTCGCCCCATCTAGGTGATTTACTGTGATCTGATCCACCCAACATGCATGCCACACCCAAGCCTTTACCTGTGGCTTTTCCATATAAAAGGCCTATCTTTGGTTTATGCTTCAGACTTTCTTAAAATTGCTCCAACAAGCAGCATCTGGCCTCAGTGTGTCCTGTACCTCTCACTAAGTGGCCCCAGGCTAGCACTAGCAACATACAGACTTGGTTCAGAGGTTGGCCTTTCCTGGGCATCTCCAAGCCCAACATTAGCAGTCATCTGCAGGTGCTCAGTAGCTCATGTATGGTGGCAGCTGACCTTGGCTTTCAATTACTGGAGGGCCCCAAAGCCAGTGCACCTGGTGGACAACTTCAGACTAGGTCAAAGCACCAGCCAACCACTGTCACAAACAACACACCCAGTGTGTGCCAAAGCCCCGATGTAGTAAGTTTTGCTCTCTGGGTTAGTTTTTGCACTGCTGATTTTTCACAGTGGTCACAGCCAGTACTCACAGCCAGTCAATCTAGGGGTAAATCCTTCCCATCGAGTTGCCAATAGCAATCAAGGCTTAACTACACAGAAGGGTGCACACTGCCCACACAAGGGGACACCTGTAGTGCCCAGCCAGGTGACCAGTGAGGCTGTGCCACTGTATGTTACAGGATACTTATTATATAAGACCACTCTGCAAAGGTTGGAAAATGTAGTAGCTCTACCTACTACATAGAATCAAACACAAGGATGCAGCCAAAATGAGGAGACAAATAAATATGTTGCAAGTGAAAGAACAAAACTATAGAAAAAGAACTAAACAAAATGGAGACAAGAAATCTATAAGAAGCAGAGTTCAAAACACATATTATAAGGATGTTCAATGAACTTAGGTGTAGAGAAACTCAGTGAGAACTTCCACAAAGATATAGAAAACATAAAAATGGAGATAGAACACATAAAAAAGAATATTTCATAAATGAAGAATATATTAACTGAAATGAATGAAGAACACATCACAGGGGACAAACAGTAGAGTCACCCAGCTGGCATGGCTCAGTGGTTGAGCACCAAGCTATGAGCCAGGTCACAGTTTGATTCCTGGTCAGGGCACATACCCGGGTTGCTGACTTGATCAGTGATTCTCTTTCATCATTGATGTTTCTATCTCTCTCTTCCTCTCCCTTCCTCTTGGAAATATATGTATATGGAAGTCACAGCTCAAATCCCATTCAGGGCCCATGTCCAGATTGTGGACTTGATCCCCAGTTAGGGGCATGCAAGAGATAGCCAATCAATGATTCTCTCTCATCATTGATGTTTATATCTCTCTCTCCCTCTCCCTTCTTCTCTGAAATAAATAAAATATATATTTAAAAAAACCACAGTGGAATAGATGCAGCAGAGGATCTATCTAATCAGAGATTTAGAAGATAAGAAAGCAGAAAACACCCAATCAGAAGAGCAAAAAGAATCCAGAGAATTGAGGATAGTATAAGCAGCCTCTGGGACAACTTCAAGAAATGAATATTTGCATTATGGGGGTTCCAGAGAAAAAGAGAGAGAGCAAGAATTTGAAAAGTTGTGGGAAAAATAATGATAGAAAACTTCCCTAACCTGATGAAGGAAATAGACATACAAGTTCAAGAAACACAGAGTCCTAAACAAGATGAATCCAAAGAGGCCCACACCAAGACACATCATAATTAAATACAAAAAATTAAAGACAAAGAGATAATTTTGAAAACAGCAAAACAAGACAAGGCAGTTCCCATAAGGCTGTCAACTGATTTTTTAACAGAAACTTTACAGGCTAGAAGGGATTGGCAAGAAATATTCAAAGTGATGAAAAGCAAGGACCTACAACTAAGGGGGACTAGTGTAATACTTTCAATAATAAATATAATTTAAAATAAATAAATAAATTCTTAAAAAAAGATGTTGGTTCAACCATTTTGTCAAAGTTCTGGCCCTACTGAGACACTCTAAGCTCTAACAGCTTCTGGACCAGGGTATTTGCCACAAGACCCTGAGGGTACACCTTGGCATATGGGTTCATTAAAATGAGGGGTTGTCAAGTCAATCAATGATTTAAGAGGCATAAAGCTTAAGTAATACTTGCTTATGTGGTAGCTCCATTTATTTGTTTATAATTGAAGAAACATTTGTTGACCTGTTTTAGACACTATGCTCAAGATTATAGGAGGAACAAAGGTGAATAAGATACATTGTCTTCAAAGAGTTTCTACCTAGAGCAGTGTTTTTCAATGGGGATGTTTTGCCTCCCAAGGACATTTGGCTATGTCCAGATACATTTTTGGTTATCACAACTGGGGAAGAGTGGGGAAGTGGGAGGTGGTATAGCATCTAGTGGGAAGAGGCCAGGAATGCTGCTGAACATACTAACAAAACACAGGACTGCCTTCACAACAAAGAATTACCAAATCCAACCAATCTAAAATGTCAATAGTGCTGAGGTTGAGAAACTGTGATATAAAAAAAGTCATGAAAGATATGAAAAAAAATTGATAATACATAAAGAGCTATTAAACCCAACAAGAAAATGAACAACGTGCTAGCCATATTAAAAGATGCTCATTAAAAGATGTCATTAGGGAAATTAAAACAATGAGATACCACTACCACCTATTAGACTGGCCAAATTCCAAAACACTGATAATGTCAAATACTGGGGAGATTGCAGAGCAAGCGGAACCCTCATTCTTTGGGGGTAGGAATGTAGACTGATACAGCCATTCTGAAAGACAGTTTGGCAGTTTCTTGCAAAATTGAAATACTTTTACCATATTATTCTGCAATCTTTTTCCTTGATATTTACCCAAGTGAGTTAAATATTTATCTCTCTATATAAAAGCCTAAGTGACTGTCCGACCATCCGATTGACAGCTATGATGTGCACTGACCACCAGGGCACAGATGCTCAATGCAGGAGCTGCTGAGCTGTGGTGACTTGGCAGCTGTGGTTCTTGGGTGACACACCTGGAATCAGATAAGAGGGAGCCCAATTCTGGGGTGTGTCACCTGAGAACCGCCCTCTCTCAGTCTGGGACCCCTTGGGGGATTTTGGAGAGCCAGTTTTGGCACTCCAGGCCAGGCTTAGGGACCCCACCAGTGAACAAATTAATGCACGGGGACTCTAGTGCTTACATATAAGCCTGCATACTAATATGTATAGCAACTTTACTCATTATTTCCAAAACTTTGAAGTAATTGAGATGTTATTCAATGGGTGAATGAATAAGCTGGGATATATTCAGACAATGGAATATTTGTTAGCAATGCAGATAAATGAGCTAATAAGCCATGAAAAGACATCGAGGCACCTCGAATGAATATTACTGAGTGAAAAAAAGCCAATCTGAAAAGACTACAACTATATAACAATCTGGAAAAGGCAAAATAGGGAGACACTAAAATGAGACAGTGTGATTAGATGGAGGGGGAATAGGCAGCATACAGAGAATTTTTAGGGCAGTGAAACTATTCTGTATGGTACTATAATGCTGGACATATGTTAATATATGTCTGTCTGAGCCCATAGAATGTACAGCATCAAGAGTGGACAACAATGTAAAAAACAATGTAAAATATGGACTTTGGGTGGCAATGATGGTTCATAGAGTTTGACAAATATACCACCATATAGGTTCATAGAGTTTGACAAATATACCACTCTGTGTGGGATGTTGATAGATGGGGTTACTTTGAGTGAGTTGGGACAAGGGCTATATGGGAAATCTGGATTTTCTGTCCAGTTTTGCTACAAAATAAAGCTGCTATAAAAATGAAGTATTTTTAAAAATTTGTATAAATCTTGAAATGTGTCATAATGATTATGTCATTATGGTTATGAAGAAAATGCCTCCTTTTAAAGAGATGTATTCTGAAATATTTAGTAGTGAAATGACAAAATGGGTTTGATTTACTTTAAAATTTTCAGCATGTGTATATCTAAATAAATTATATATTTAAAATATACTATATATATTGTATATACTAGAGGCTTGATGCATGAAATTCATATAGAGGCCACTGCAACTGCCTCTGCCTCCTCTGCCTTGGCCTTGGACTCTGTTACAGAGGCTTTTTTTGGAAGCTCATCTGAACAGACATCTGGAAAAACGTCCTGAAGAACATCTGGTCTAATTAGCATATTATGCTTTTATTTTTATAAATATACATAATTATGGCTAATATTAATCATTATTAAGTCTAGATAATGGGTATGTAAAAATAATTCTCTTACTACTTTATTTATTTTTAAAATCCTCATCTAAGGACATTTTTAATAGAATTTTTAGAAAGAGAGGGGAGGGGAGACAGAGAGAGAGAGAGAGAAAGAGAGAGAGAGAGAGAGGCATCATTGTGAGAAAGAAACATCAATCAGTTGCCTCCCATACTCCCACAACCTTTTGTTGTACAGGACAATACTTCAACCATCTGAGCTATTGGCCAGGGCTCTAGTACAAAATACATATATTTTGACACTGTTCATAATCTATATAAATAAAAATGTAAATGTTCGTTTGTTCAAAATCTCAAATCTCCGAAAGTTCTTCACCAATTGCTTTGAAATTTTGACACAAAGTTGCATTCGAATATGCATGTGTTCTTTTACACCTGTGATAGGTGAAAACATGCTTTTTTTGGAAAAACAGAATCATCTGTTGGACATAAAAGCAACACATGCTATGAACTTAACAATATTATTCAGTCTCACATTCAAAGCCAGGCAATCACATACAAGTCTGTAGACACTTTTGTGGAAGCAGATGAAACAGTTAATTATCCAACAGAATTTTGAAATTCAGTTGATCTTCCAGGGATGCCACCACATTTACTGCAATTGAAAACCAGCATGCCAATTATCATGTTTCGAAATGTCAACCACTGTGAGTCTGGGCCTCGGGCTGGGGCTGGGTTAGGGCCTGGGGCATGGCGGCTGCCATGGCCCCCACTACGCCGGCGGCCAAGGGCCCCCGGGGAGTGTGGTGGGCGAGGCCAGGGGAGCTTCCTCGGCTCCTTTTTCCTCTGGCTTTTGGGCGGCTCAACAAGGGCCCCTGCCAGCAGGAGTCAGGAGCAGCCGGGCTGTTTGGATGTGGGGCACAGTTGCGGGGTGCGGGCTGCCTGTGGGGAGTGGGGGGTGCAGGCTGGTGCTGGGGGGCCTGAGTTGCAGAGGCGCACTTGTGCAAGGCCAGACCAGTCAGGCAGGGCAGGGACGGTGGCATGCCAGGGGCAGCCGCCCGGGAGGACGCATTATATAGCCACAAACAATGTGCAATTGAACATATTAGAAATGTGCGCTTTCTCTTTTCTTTCTTTTCCATTTAACCAGACTGAGCCACAGCAATGTGTGGCCGGGTACAGCTAGTTAAAAAGAAAACGAAATGCTTTAATCCAGTTACCACACATTAGTTTTGAATGTCTATTAGCTAAAATTAATTAAGTTAGACTTTCTGGGATAGCAAGGGAGTAGGACTGGGAATCAGCATCTTAAGAAACTGAGATATGCATCAAGAATTGAGAATCACTGTTCTAACCACTCTACTTCTAGTTTCTAGAAATAAATAATGTAATGAACAATTTCTAATGTAACCCGCAAGCTCAGTTAGTTAGCTATCAGCCATTTCAAACAATAAAGTAAGCAGTAAGTACCAGGGTAGTTTCATCTTTCTAAATTCTAGCAATCCATAGTAATTCCTCACTGATGTGGTTATTTATGATAGGCAGATAGATAAATACATCAATCAATAGAGAAATGATTGATAGATTGAGATATAGATGATTGATAGAATAGATATCAGGTAGAATTATACACATATGTCTCAAATTTACTGATTACCTACTATGTGCCAAGCATAGTAGGGAATTTGGTTACCTCATTTATTTATTTACTTTTTGCACAAAACCCTGAGAGATAGAGATGTGATGATTCCCATATTTCATAGGGAGAAACTGAAGCTGAGCGATTGTTATTCTCTACTTGTTTACCCAGAACTCCCAGATGTCCATTTATTCTGGACTTCTCAGAGTTTCTTTCATTCTTTGAGGCAGATTCCATAGCATTTTGTTGTAAGCGGACACACATAAATACTCTTTCCTATCTGTGTATCTGTGGATTCTTTCATTCTTTCTGACTTTCCTTTAAGGTCATTAAAACCCAAGTCTCTCTCACATGTAAGAGAATTTACTAAAATATATTTAAACAGCATGCCATTCAAATTATTTCTAAAAAGCAATTTTCAACTGTAGATTTAGAAACCAACAAATTTACTTTAGCTAGCATAATTTCTGATGAACTAATTTAATCTGTACAAAATTGCATAAAGCAAATTTAAAACAAGCCTACATCAATTTTTTTGCCTTTGGATATAACATTATATTTTAAAAATGAACCAAATAGAGTAATTAGCCCCCAGGCAGAGCAAATGACTCTAATAGCCATCTCCCACGCATTCCTTTGGTGAAAAGACGGAAAATGAAAGTAAAAACAGGGCAGTCCCTGGGTGAAAGATCTACCTGTGCCCCATTAAGTGATGATCTGGAATATTAATACAGAGGGTTACCTTTACAGAAGTTCAAAAGGGAATGGAACTGATATGGTCCCTTCCAGCTGCATGGTCTGATGGACCATGATTTTCAGTTCTCAAATTACTTGGTGAGATTAGGACCCTTCCCTTAAATGGGGCTTGTGACCTGAGTGCCTGGAGGGTTTCTCCCAGTTTCTCCCCTCGTCCTCTTCAGCAGCTTCAGTATATTTGCAATGTGGGTGAAGTGGTCTGTCCTAGTATTTTTGCCTCATGCTCCAACTACTCCATCTGTGATCCAGAATAGTTTGTGGTTTTTCTCATTCTCCTGTGCTGACCTCAGTATTCAGTATGTCATGTGTCTTATGTTTGGGGAATAGGCAGTCTTGCTCAACTTTCTTGTTCCATTCCTAATCTCTCTTGTGAGTACTCCAGTGATGGCCTAAGGAGAAGAATTGGTGGTTGGGTACAGACCTCCCCTCCCCTCCCCTCCCCTCTCCTTTTGTCTTCTCTCCTTTGCTTTAGCTCCAAGTGCTTCTAAAAAGTTATGGCAGTGCACTCCTGGTCTTAGAAAAGTAGAGGAATAGTTGTGTCTTTCTTACACACATCTATGGTAGCTTCTGTCTCCTCTCACTGCCCTGATGAAAATAAAAACAACCATGAGTCTCTTTTGTCCTAGAAGAGAATTATAATAATTTTATGGATTTTATTTGATTATGTTTATTTTTGAGCTCAGCTCTCAAATAGGTTTAAAAAACCTATGATTTTTATAGATTATCTAAGTTTGTTTTATTTTTAGGGTGGGGGGGACATTCTCTGAAGACTTTTTATGTCTTAAGTAGAAGCAAAAGTCTTTCTTGGCTATATCTTCAAACTCTTTTTCCTTTGATTTTCTCTTTACCAAACTATTATTTTGACTCAGTTTAATAACAAACTAACACAAGGCAACTATTTCTTGACCATACACCCTATTTTCTCTCTGGCCATAAATATTTATTTTCCTAACCTCCAGACTATGAGAATAATAACTCCTTGTTTCTCCATTTATTTTCCCTCAGCCTTTTCTCAACCCACTAATATTTAATTTCTAATATAGCCACTACCAAGACTATTCTATTTCTGTGACTACAATTGCCAAATCAATCACTTTGCAATTTGTATTTTATTCAACCCAGTGTATTAAAAATATCAGAAACTTTGAATTTCCTGAAACTCCCATATTGCTTGATTTTATGAGTTCTCTTATTCCTTAAGTTCTTTTCAGTCTATCTTTAAAATGTTGTTTTTCCTGGAGTTCTTTCTTACCCAGATTATTTGCATGCTTTATCCATGTACTGTGGGCCATCTCATCCATGTGCTCAACAGCTTCAGCTTTTAACTGAAGATGCAGTTTATATCTCTGACCCAAATCCCTTTCCTACTCTCCAGATCTGTATATTAAACTACCTTCGAGACAGGCCCTTGGATGCCCCCGTATCCTACCTCAAATCTCCTCTTCTTGAATTCCTCAGCTCGTTGAAAATACACTGTTCTCTCTGTGATTATCCAAACTAGAAACCTGAATGTCATCCTCAATTTCTATCTTCTTGATCGAATAAACCACCCAGTACTATTCATTTACCCATTCACCTTCCATGGGTTTCTCTAACCTGGCTCCTCCTCTCCAATCCCTTTGTCATTCCCTAAAGTTGCCATCCCTACCTCCTGTCACTGGGACTGCACCTTCTTCATCCAGCCCTGGGCAGTACCATCTGTTCTCCACACTGCTGCCCGAGACTTTCTAAACTGACAATCTGACCAGATTGCCCCCCTCCCCATTTCAAGTTTCATCCTGCTCATCTGTAATACTTAGCACATAAGAGACATTCAAACATTTTGAAATAATGAAAGGTAAAGCTCAAAATAACATGGAGATATATGCAAGACCTTTTGTTCTCCGATCCTGGTCAACTTTTCCACTTGACCTCCTACTATTCTGCCTTTTGCCCTTCACAGTCTAGCAGCTATCAAATCGTTTGTGGCTCCAGACTAAGCTTCCTTGCTATGGACATGTTGTTTCTCTGTTTTGCGACATCTGCCTTGTTGGCCTCTGCAGGTAAAACTCAAGTGGTCCTTACCTTCAGTTAGAGACTGAGCTTTCAAAAATCTTCATTCTAGCAATTAATTATCCGTTTGTTTACAGATTAGACTCCTCCCAAAATGATACATTCCTATAAGGGGAACCTTGTCTTTTCTACCTATTATCTCAGCATCTAGTAAATTGTTTGTTATACAATAAAAGCTTTAAAACAAGTAAAAAAGAAAAGGGTGGGAATTCAAATCATGTCACGGTATTCTAAACCAGGAACTGGTTGTGATGTGTAAAGCCTGTGGGGTTGACTTATTATTTACTAAGGATACTTTTTCTTGGTTGGAAGGAGTTTATTTAAGATTGAAAACACATTTAGGGAGGCAGTGATGAGGGACAGAAGATGTTAGGAACATCATAATTTTTCTATTTTTACTTTCTGTTTCCATTGTGGAAGTGTGAGAGAAAAGCCATACAGTGAAGGCTGGGAACGTACAGGAAGACATTTCTAGTCTATCGTGAATATCGTACGGGCAGCAGGAGGGAGTTTTGCTGAGTTTAGTGCTTGCCGGAAGCGTTTGGACAGTCCAGTCAGATCAACACCTGGAGGCAGTCTACATAAAGAAAGTGCAGAGAATTAAGAATTGAGAGAAAAGTTAAGGATATGTCAGCAATAACACAGTAGCAGCTGACTTGATGAGAAAAGGTACAGTTCTTTAAATTTAGCTTTCCTTTATATCTTGATACATTTATGAAACATAGAGTAATCAGAGCACATTAATTATTGACCTTGTGATTTAGTAATAAGTTGATTTTTTTATGAGCACATATGCGATGAATTGTGAACAATATTTCTGGTATGGTCTGTTTTCCTGGATGTTACTGTTGCCTGGCTTCATCTTTATCCATCCTCAGCGCACCACCTGAGGCAATGATAGCTGAGGCATCGAAAGCTTGTTTCTGGAAGGGACTGGCTCA
>PVJC01019685.1:6176-30050 GCA_004026665.1 Murina feae | reverse complement strand
TGGGAAAGCAAGGTGGCGGGCTGGGGAGTGGGAAAGAGGCAGCAGGGCGGTCTCGGCCTGCTTGGCAGCTGCCCAGACCCTTTGCGGGGCACCGGGGAGCGGGAAAGCAAGGCTGCAGGGGCCAGGGGCCTGCTTGGCAGCTCCCCAGACCCCTTGGCGGCACCGGGAAGTGGGAAAGGAAGGCAGCAGGGGACCGGTGAGTGGGAAAGAGTCGGTGGCCTGCTTGGCGGCTCCCCAGACCCTTTGGGGGCCACTGGGGAGCGGGAAAGCAAGCTCTTGGGGGCTGGAGTCCTGCTTGGCGGCTCTCCAGACCCCTTCCGGGGATCAGGGAGCAGGAAAAGGCTGGCCTGACCACGAGGCGGGGTTTTCCCTGCTTTCTGGTGGCTGGAGGAAGATGGGCAGTAGGCAAGCTTGAGAGGCAGGTCGCACCCAGCCCTGGCCACAGCTCAAAAAAGAGAACAACATGCAGGGGAGGGCAAGAGTCTGAGAGATCAACATAGAGGGGGTGCCTGCTCCAAGCCTCCACGGTATGCCTAGGGGCAGGCCCCCAGCAGGTAGACACACACAGGAGGACTGCTCCGAGCCTCTGATGCGACTGGGAGCAGGTCCCCAGTGGCCACACACACACACACACACACACACACAGAAGGCGCCTGGAAGACTGAGGCCATCATAGGATATCCACTGAGGGGTCCCAGACTGTGAGAGGGCACAGGCCGGGCTGAGGGACTCCCTCCACCCCAAGTGCACCAATTTTTGTGCACCGGGCCCCTAGTAAATGAGTAATATGCAAATTGACCCTCACTCTGTTACACCCAAAAGCCATGCCCACCAACCAATCAGGAGCAAATATGCAAATAAACTCAACTAAGATGGTGGCAGCCACAGAGCTGGAATTGCCCCGGGCAATGGAGGAAGCCAGGGCCCTGTGGACCCTGAGCTCTACTCAAGGCTACAAAGTTTCAATTATAGAAGATAAACAAACCCCAGATACCTGTGGGGCTGGGATCTTGGGTTGCCAGGGGCAACCCAGGCTTCAAGTGGGGGACCAAGGCAACAAAGTTTCAATTATAGAAGTTAAATAAATCCCAGATACCTGATTTCAGCCCGGCACCCCAGTAGGTACCCGAACCCTGAAGGGGCTGTGGGCAGCCTGAAATGGCCCTCTGCCCCTCACCCTGACTGGCCAGGCACGCCAGCAGGTGGACATCCCCCGAGGGGTCCCAGATTGCGAGAGGGCACAGGCCAGGCTGAGGGAACCCCCCTGCTGAGTGCACAAATTTTTGTGCACCAAGCCTCTAGTCGTAATATAAATGAACAAACATAAATTCAGAAAAGCGGAACTTATTGTTTCTTTTCATTTAGAGGATTTCTACAAGACCACTTTTGAAATTTATTTTATTTATATTGATTTCTATAGAACATTTAATAAGAGAACACTGTTATCATACTTCAATCCTTTGAGGTACCCATAGTTTCCCAGGAGGCAGTATGCTCTAGATGATAGAGTGTGCAGTGAAGTCTGAACGCTGATTCTGACCCGTGCCCTCAGAGGTCCTGTGAGCCAAGAGTTGTACATTCAGCAGAGGAGATGCAGGTCAAGTGTCAGACCAGAGTCTGAATCAGACCCAGCCTCTGTCTGACCCCACGGCCAATTGCTTAAGTTTTCTGTGAAATGGGAGAAATTGTGATACTACCCACCACATAAGATTGCTGCGAAGATTATATGGGACAATTATATAAAAATTTACTCAATGCCCGAATCACGATACTATCTCAATAAGTAACATACTGAAGCATCTCAAAAAGGCTTTTTTTTTGCCACTGTAAAATGGCATATCAGCTATTATTACTATACATTTTTGGTAGTCAGTTTCCTTATCTCCTAAATGGGGGCAGTAAAACTGCCCTGCCTAACATCAGGGATATTGATAGGAATAAGATAATACATGTAAACCTTTTAATGTAAATGCTACTCATGACAATTCACAAGATGAATCGGCACGAGAGGAAATTCTTTGGTGCACTCAGAACTCATGTCTAAGAAGGACCGATGAGAAGTGGCTTGACAGGAGACTTATTCCTCCTTCCTAACTTTTAGATTTAAGTTTTTGCAAAGTCCTAAAAGTAAAAAAGTCATCTAAACTCCAAAGGGGATAATTCCAAAGGTTGTAAAGGTTGAACTTATCTATGTTAAGGTAACATGGGCAAAGAGGTTTGCTTGTTGTAAACAGTTTCTGCAGTAATTCTTATATACTCGATCCTGCCAAATAAGTTACCATCTCATGCACAACTAAACCTTGATGGCCCACCCAAATATACATATTTCAGAAGTTGATTTAATACCACCAAATCCACAAGGATTTGCTCATATAGAACACACCTTCAGTCAGTGTTTACCTGGCTTGCAGACAACCCTCCCGACTAGCACTCCACTGTTCTCTCTCTCTCTCTCTCTCTCTCAAATTCTTTATTGTTTAAAGTATTACATATGTCTCCTTTTTCCCCATTGACCTCTCCCCAGTTGCTCCTACCCGCCCCCCCAGCATATGCCCTCCCTCCCCTACTATCTGTATCCATGGGTTCTGCCTATATGCATGCATACCAATCCTTTGTTGATCTCTCACCTCCCTACACCCCCCATCCCTGCCTTCCCTCTAAGGTTGGATGGTCTGTTTGATGTTTCTCTGTTTCTAGATCTAGTTTAGTTCATCAGTTTATGTTGTTCATTATATTTCACAAATTATGAGATCATGTGATATTACATCTTTCTCCAACTGGATTATTTTGCTTAGCATAATGCTCTCCAGGCCCATCCATGCTGTTGCAAATGGTAAGAGTTCCTTCTTTTTTACAGCAGCATAGTATTCCATTGTGTAGATAGATGTACCACAGTTTTCTAATCCACTCATCTGCTGATGGGCACTTAGGCTGTTTCCAAATCTTAGCTATGGTAATTGTGCTGCTATGAACATAAGAGTGCACATGTCCTTTTAGATTGGAGTTTCTGGTTTCTTGGGGTGGGGGGTGGGGTGTGGATGGGGAGTAAGCTTAGTGCAGACTGGTGCAGCCACTGTGGAAAACAGTATGGAGTGTCTTCAAAAAATTAAAAGTGGAACTCCCATTTGACCCAGTGATCCCACTTCTAGGAATATATCCCAAGAAACCAGAAACACCAATCAGAAAGAAATATGCTTCCTGCTCTCTTGTTGGCAACCTGTTTTCTTCAGTTTCTTGCAAACAGTAGTTGAAGGCTTAGGAGACCTTAGGATGATTCAAATTTACAGTAAACATTATTGGCTGTTGCAGTCACATACTGTCCTCTTCCTGTGTTTACACTCCAAAATTCTCCAACCTTAAATCCAAGACTGTGGAAGACAGCCAAGAGCAGAGGTGCAAAGTGTCAAGGAGGCATTGGTACCAAAGGGCATGGTACCAACTGTGAAGTGAAGAATTTTCTTCCTAACAATTCTTATACTTTCTCCTAAGGGGAAAAACAACTTAGTTTTCTGATACTAAATCTTTTTCATGTGGAATTGCCAGTTATGTCTTTATAAAAAACACCCACATCCAAATTTGAGAATCAAACAAAACATTATAATCTCAGAAGTATTTTAAAAAACCTGATGTCAGGCAGATACTTATAATTAGTAAAACAACCTCTCTAAAAATTAGAAATATTTTTCTAGGCCATCCCTGGAATAACAGTAATCATCCTGATTGGAAAAACATCACAGTTCATGTATTTTTGAAAGTCAAAAGTGCATAGTGCTGCAACAGGGGTTTTACATGTTGGCAAAGCAGGTGTGCCTTTTGGTGGACGTGGTCAGAAATATCTCATACCCCCTCAGTTCCTACATTGCTTCAAGTCACTCCTTTGGGAAGCTGGTGGGGAGATGTGAGCCTCTATTGGACAAATAGGCAAGTAGATATAGACTCTGAGAGAAGAGATCATGGAATGGATAAATCTTAATGGGGAAGTAAAAAAAGAAAATAATTGATTCAGAGCACAGTGGATTTCACTAGGTTTTCTCTGATTCAAGAAAGAAAAGCATGCTTTCTTCTTTCATTTAACAAATGCTTGAGTTTAACCATGCAGGTTCTAGGAATGCATAGTTTTCACCCTCAAAAAGTTTACTGTAGAGAGAAGCAGGAAGGTAACCAGGTCATTTAACATCTTGTAAGGAGTGCTGTACCAGGAGTAGCACAGGAGCACAGGAGGAGGGGCGCCTATCCACATGGGTTTCCTGGAGCAGGCGAAAGCTGAATTGTGGCATTTTTGTTAACCACACAAAGAGAGAAATGGTGAAGGCATAGGAAACAGCATATTCTCCCTATCACCTCAAGGCTGCCTTTCAAAGGGCTGCAATGAATTTAATACAGTTGCACCAGAATATTGGGAAGAGACATGACCAGAAATGATGTTGTTAAACATGGACTCAATCCCTAAAGGACGCTGCCAGTTTTTTGATACTATTTTTTTTATTGCTAAAGTATTACAACAAATGATAGATAAGTATTACAACAAATGATAGATAGATCTCCATTTTTTCCCCTTGCCCTTCCCCCCCTCCTCTCTAACCCCCAGTTTCTTGTGTCCATTGATTATGCTCCTATGCATGCATGCAAGTATGCTAAGTGAAATAAGCCAGTAAATAAAAGAAAACTACCACATGACCTCACTTATTTATGGATAATAAAGACCATTACAAAATGATAAACATAAACAAATACAGAGACGCTGCCAGTTTTGTAAGGAACGGAACTTTACCCTAAGGGCAATGGGAACAATGTAGTTTAGCAAGCACTCGATAGGCGCTGGCTATTAGAATTACGGCACGTTTTGATCTAGAGAATGACATGATTAGATGATCACTCTGACCTAAGAAGGAGGAATGGTTTTATGATTTACTCAACAGTGTGAGATAATACCTAGTTTTCAGTATAGAGAATACATGGGTAAATATGTTGATTATGGGTAAGCAATCAGATGGGGTTGAGAGTAAACATTTTGCTAAATCAAAAACAAACAACCAGTTTTAAAAATTTAAAACAGAAGAGAATCTTAACTGATTATTTAGCTTTAACATTCTTATTTAACATATAAGTAAACTGGGGCTTAAAGAGGTTAAATGACTACCTCAAAATTACAAAGCTAGTGGGTGGCAGATTTGGTAATAAACATCGGGTCCTGTCTTTTAGAGGTGGGCTTCTTTTTTTAAATTACACCTTACAGTCAATATTATTTTGTATTAGTTTCAGGTGTATAGCAGGTGATTAGACAATCTTATACTTTACAAAGCGTCACCTCCCTCCCCCATCCCAAATATTTCTAGTATCCCCCTAGCACCATACGTTGTTAGTACAATATTATTTTTTAAAATATATTTTTATTGACTTCAGAGAGGAAAAGAGAGGGAGAGGGAGATAGAAACATCATTGATGAGAGAGAACCATTGATCGGCTGCCTCCTGCATGCCCCCACTGGGTATCTAGTCCACAACCTGGGCATGTGCCCTGACCAGGAATTGAACTGTGACCTCCTGGTTCATAGGTTGATGCTCAACCACTGAGCTGTGCCAGGTGAGTGAGTTATTACAATATTATTGACTATATTCCCTATGCTGTACTTTATCTCCTTGTGATTATTCTGTAGCTACAATGTATACTTTTAATCCCTTTACCTGTTTCCCCCAGTCTCCCAAAACCCCTCCCCTCTAGCACCCATCAATCTGTTCTGTGTTATGAATCTGTTTCTATGTTGTTCATTAGATTCCTCATATAAGTGAAATTATATGGTTTTTGTCTTCCTCTGACTGACTTATTTCACTTAGTGTAATACCCTCTAGATCCATTATACTATCGCAAATTCATTCTCTCTTTATGGCCAAGTAATATTCCATAGTATATATGTACCACCACTTTTTATCCCTCATCTGTTGAAAGACACTTGGGTTGCTTCCATATCTTGGCTATTGTAAATAATGCTGCAATGAACATAGGAATGCATTAATTATTTCAAATTAGTGTTTTGGGTTTCTTCAGATATATTCTTCACAAGTGGAATGGCTGGGTCATCAGGCAGCTCCATTTTTAATTTTTTGAGAAACCTCCATATTGTTTTTTATAGTGGCTGCACCAATCTGCATTTCCACCAACAGTGTATGAGGGTTTCCTTTACTTCACATTCTCACCAACAGTTTTGTTTACTGATTTGTTAGTGACAGTCATTCTGACAGGTGTGAGGTGATATATATCATTATGGTTTTAATTTTCATTTCTCTGATGATTAGCAACATTGAGCATCTTTTCATATGTCCATTAACCATCTGTATGTCCTCTGTCCCTTTTTAAAAATTGGATTTGTCTACTCAGGTCCTCTTCCCATTTTTAAAAATTGGATTGTTGGCTTTTTTGGTGTTGAGATGCATAAGCTCTTTATAAATTTTGGGTATTATCAGATGTATCATTGAAAATATTTTCTCGCATCCAGTAGGTTGCTCGATGCCATCAGCAAGTGTGAGTGGTAGCTGCCAGCCCCAATCACCCCTCAGGCATTCTCCACCTCCCCTTGCTCCTGAGGAGTGATTGGCGCAGCAGCCATTGCTTGCACTGGTTGCTGGTGTTGACCCCAATTCTCCACACCATGAACAGGTGCGAGTGGGGCTGGCACCATCAGTGCATGGGAGTAGCGGCTACGGGATCAAAGTTGCCAGTGGAGAGGGGGCCAGGGGCCATGGCGGGAGGGGCCAGGTAAGGACAGAGAATGGGCTGAGTCCCTCCCCTGTGCCCACCATGACCTCGCAGCCCACAGTTCCTTTCAAGGTGCACAAATTCATGCACTGGACCCTTAGTTGGCCTTATAAAATTAGCATGGGAGTCTTGAATTTTTTTTTAATAGTTTGAGAAGGGTAGGTGTTACTTCTTCTTTGAATGTTTGACAAAATTCACCTGTGAAGCCAGCTGATACTGTTTATTGGAAGTTTTTTTAAATTACTGCTTCAATTTTGTTGGTTGTAATCACTCTGTTCAGATTTTGTGTTTCTTAATTCAGTTTTGGAAAATTGTATGTTTCTAGAAAATTATTCTTTCAGATTGTCCAATTTCTGAGCATATAATTCTTCATAATATTTTCTTATAATTTTTTGTATTTCTTTTTTTCTTAATAAGTCTGGTTAAAGATTTATTAATCTTGCTTATCTTTTCAGAGAACTAGCTCTTGGTTTGATTGATATTTGTATTGGTTTGGGGTGAGATTTTTTTTTAGATATTGTATTTTATTTATTTTCACTGTGATCTATTTCCTTCCTTCTACTCACTTTGGGATTTGCTGTTGTTATTTTTCTAGTTTATTTACATGTAAGTTTAGATTGTTTATTTGAGATTTTTCTTGTTTCTTATAGTAGGCCTTTATTGCTATAGATTTTTCTCATAGGACTGCTTCCACTGGGTCCGATATGTTTTGGGTTGTTGTGTTTTTATTTTCACTTGTCTTAAGGTATCTTTTTAAAAAAAATATTTTTATTGATTTCAGCAAGGAAGGGAGAGGGAGAGAGAGATAGAAACATCAATGATGAGAGAGTATCATTGATTGACTGCTACCTGCATGCCCCCTACTGGGGATCGAGCCCACAACCTGAGCATGTGCCCTTGACTGGAATTGAACCCAAGACCTTCCAGTCCCCAGTCCAATGCTCTATTCACTGAGCCAAACCAGGTAGGGCTTAAGGTATCTTTTGATTTTTCCCCTTAATCTCATTGTTAACCCATCCACTGTTTAGTAACATGTTATTTAACCTCTATGTGTTTGTGTGTTTATCAAGTTCTTGTTTTTAAAATTGATTTCAGGTTTTATACCATTGTGGTCAGAGAAGATGCTTGATATGATTTCAATCTTCTTACATTTATTGAGACTTATTTTGTGGCCTAA
This sequence comes from Murina feae, assembly GCA_004026665.1. NCBI lineage: Eukaryota > Metazoa > Chordata > Mammalia > Chiroptera > Vespertilionidae > Murina > Murina feae. Next base: position 22,120 of record PVJC01019685.1, on the reverse strand, counting down.
CATGGTCTACTCTGGAAAATGCTCCATGAGCACTTGAAAAGAGTGTGTATTCTGCTGCTTTGGGATGAAATGCTCTGAAAACACCATCCGGTTCTTTAGATCCTAGTCCATTGCTGTTTCAGTCTCTCTTTGTGTCCTTAAAGGACCATGAAAGAAGTGGATCAACAGTGACTGAAGCTTGTTACTTGGATTCCTTTTTTCTGTTGCAAGTGGCATTCAAACTACCAGAAAACATTGTGCTCTGCATTTAAATAACTTCCCCAGGCATTATTCTCATGCTATTGAAATTTTTTGTTGATTTTGTTTATTAACATATTTTAGAAGATGAAAGAGCTTTTAGCTGAGGATATTCTATCTATTTTCCAATTTCTGACCAAATCCCTAAAATGAAATGAAAAATAAACTACCCTCTTGAATGTAAGTAATTGTTAGGATCAGAAACAACATGGAAATGTTTGTTTTTCAGACAGTATCTCCATAATATAACCTTTTAAGAACTGATTCAAGAGCCATATTATTCACTGTGCAAAATGGGGAGCAATTTTGTTGTTGCTTTCAATCATGAAAATTAGAGCAAGGAAAGCTTTTAAAGGATATAGTTCCACATCTCTCCACTGATCCATTACTCATCCGAACTTCACAAATGCACTCATGCCTCTATGCTGGGTAGTAGAATCATGGGACTGGGTGCCAACATTGTTTGTTCTGTGCCTTTGAGCAAACAACTTTATTCCCTTTTGACTCACCTATGAAATGAGAATGAATGAGTAGTTTATAAACATAGCTCTCTTCTGTGACACAACAAAAAACACCAAAAGATTTTTACTTCAGAGAAGTAACTCAAAATACTCAGTACTTGTTATATTACTTTTTATTATCCTTATTTATTCTTTAATGAAAGAGTATCATTTTAATATGGGGTTCTTGGGGTTATTAACATATAAATATATAACACAATTTATTTTTATACATAATGCAATATTTAATATGTTGGTCTATTCACATCTACCTCTTCCAATTACCAAAATGACTGAAGCAAGTTGGTGAGGGCCACTAGTAAAAATATTGCAAATCAGAACAATGAGTATCAATTGAATCCTCTTCCCTAGAATCAAGCAGACTGATAAACAGGTTGGGATAATGCCTCACCTACTCAATTTTTATCTACTTTTTTGATTTGATGCAAAAGGTAGAAATAGGACCTGCTGCCCCTGGAAAGGGGGCCGCCATGTTACCCAGCACTAAGTGAGGAATGTCCTTACTCAGCATCTACCATAGATTACTATTTAGCATTCTGAATCAACGTTAATCACCAACATTGCCTAGAGCAAAGTGGGTGATTAATGCTTGTTTTCTTAAGGAGAAAATTCAAGTTAACATAGTTTATTTTACATGTAGGTAGGAATATAAGGAAGAATTAGGGGAAGGGGAGATTTTCAGAGAGGAGTAGACCTTAGTGGAAAAGGGATTATAATGTGAGGAGTATAAAGAATTGAACTAATACTTCCATCATTCATTATACATTAATTATTAAGCACTTTTTGTTTAAATATATATATAACCTCAGAAGATTTTCTTAGTATCTTTTTGGTAGAACACAATAGATAAGAGTAGTAGAATATTGATGATGATGAATATGAATAAATGGCAAACATCACCTAGAGTACAGCATACATTTTGAAAGTCAGGCATTGTGTTACATGCTTGGCCATTTTAAGGCAGAATGGTTCTTTTATGTAAGAAGGATCCTGGGGAGATTCTAGAATTAGAAGTTCATCACTGCCTTTGAACAACTTTCTCTGTGTTGGTTTCTACGCATAAGATGGAAATAGCCCCTCCCTCAGTCCCGAAGGACTGGCTTTGTGTGGGAGATCAGCCTTATGTTCAACCTGCTCCAACCCTTGTCTCCCAATCACTAGTAAATATCCAAGCAGCTTACTGTATGGTTAGCAGCTCACAGTAGTTGAAGGTGTACCAAGACCTGCCAGAGTCCAAAGGGGAGGATCTCAGTCACCATCTAGATTCAGGCTGATTGGAAGTTAGACTCTCCAGAGCAGCTTTTAAAGTATGCAAGTTATATATTTCAGGGAAGATTGAGAGACTGGCATTTCTGCTGCTCCCTATGCACTGAGACCCAAGGTGATAGCCATTTAAAGACTATTTGTCACTATCCTTGTTGAATCCATGAACACAAGCTCTGCTGACCACCAGAGCTGGTCTATCAAGGGATGTGTCCACTGAGCAGCAAACATAAAAGCCAGGGCATCAGATATGTATACAACCTCCTTTCTCCAAGACACTGATAACCTGGATGAGGCAGAGGGAGAGCACAAAGATGGCACCTGGCAGCCTCCCCGGTCTATAGGGAAGATTGTAGCTTGCCCCTACATGTGTGCTCAATTAGAAGTCCATGCCCCTCAGGCCATAGCTATGAAGGTAAACTAATAGATCTCTTTCACAGTGAGACTAGAGATACATTTCTGTCTGCTGTCCCTGTGCTGTGCTTTTGGAGGAGCAGCTGCTTAAAAAATGTTTCTTTCTTTACAATAGTTCTACAGGACATGCAAATGCAAACTCTACTGGCCACCAGAGTGAGATGATCAAGAGGTGTCCCCTGGCTAGCAACTGCAAAAATTAGGGAGCCAGATGATTCATAAGCTCCCCCGACCAGGAGATACTGGTAGCTTGAAGGGAGGGAGAGGGATAACCAAAACTGGTGCCTGCCAGTCTCCATCCACAGAGAACATCTTAGTAGCCCTAGCTGTGTGCCACCCAGAAACCTGTCCCACACACTGAAGCTTTAAGATTAGCAAATAGTCCTCTTTCACAGAAGACTGGGGGAGGGTGTGTGTTTCAGTCCACTGCCTCTACCCTTATGTGCCCTGGGGTTCATAGGCTGCCAAGAACTATCTCTTTATTCATTACTAGAGGCCTGGTGCATGAAATTCATGCATGACTAGCGTCCGTAGGCCTGACTGGAGATCAGGGCTGATCAGGGCCTTCTGGATGCTGGCTGGGACCTTCCTTCATTCTGCGCCGCCCCCTTGTGGTCAGTTCATATCACAGCGAGCGATCAAACTCCCAGTCTCCTGGTCGAACTCCAGAGAAGATACTTTGCATATTAGTCTTTTATATATATAGATATATCCATGTGACCTCCTAAAAGCAAGCCCAGCTGGCTGCTGCAAACTGATTGTTTTGATGCTGGGAACTGATTGTTTTTAACCAACCTTGGTTGCTCTGAAAGGTCAGAGATATGCACCCATTGTTTAAGTTGAAACATTGTTAATTACAGCAAATTCCCATCTGTTAATTACATGTAAATTTCTTCCTTGGAATTTCCTGCCTAAGGATATGGTTGTTTTCTCAGAGACTTAATAAAAGGCTGGGGAGACCCAGGCACCAGTGGGCAGTCTAACCCATTAGAGGAAGGCTCCATGCCTGGTCCCCCAGTTTCCAAATTGATTCTCTTCTAGTCTCTCTCTCTTCATTTTGTGTGCAGCCTCCTTCAGAACTTGAACCCTGAACAGGAACCCTGAACCACGCTGGATGTGTAAGGGGCTCCTACATCTGGCACCCAACGTGGGGCTCCCACATCTGGCGCCTAACTCGGACTTCTGGAAGGAGCAGGTATTTTTTTGTCTAGAACAAAGGGAAAATACACTGAAAGAAGGTGTGGAAAATTCACCGAACAGGTGAGGGAATTTCACCGCACACAAAAGCCCACGGCCAGCTACAGAATCTGGATCTGTAAGTAGGATGGGAACGTCTTTGTCAACCAGGCTAATTGGGGAAGGATTAGAATTTTGGTTTGTCACATTTATACAGATTATTTCTAAAGAAAAGGTTACCACTTAATTGGAGATACAAAAATTCCTAAACTTGAGTTTAGAAATTATTAAACAACTGTATGCTTCAGGAATTATAAGTTTCAAAAGGTATTCTTTTATAGTTTTTGTTATAGAACATAACCCTTGGTTTTTTGAAGAAGGTACATTAGATCTTGAGTGTTTGTCAAAAAGTTGGTCAACATTTGAAATTTCCATGGGAAACACAATATTGTTTGCTACAACATTTTACAGAGGAGAGCAGAAAGAAAAATTGGAGGAATGGCCTTTATGGCCCCCTCCCCAACTTACATGTCCTAATCCTGAAACATTTAATTTGCCACCAATAGGGCTGCCAATAGAATCATCTATACAGAGAGCCATCAGAAAAGGAATGAAGGACATGTCGGTGGAAGAAAGGCTTGCCTTTCCTGTTATAGAAGTAGCTGAACCACAGCTGCCAAATCAGCTAATGAGACAACATGAAAAAAATTGATTTTAAAATGATAAAAGCCTTACAAGAAAGTGTTGTTCAAAATGGTCCAACAGCTCCTTTTACAGGAAAAATTATGAATAATATTTCTGAAATTATGAATAATAATAAGCATTCTTAGCTCCTTCTGATTGGTATTCTCTGGCTTGTGCAACTCTGGATAGAGGAGGTTATTTACTATGGAAGGGAGAATTTTTGGATAAATGTCAAGAGCAAGTTTGTGCACATGGAGGGCCAAATGCTCAAATAACTTAAGAAATGCTGGCAGGACTGGGACAGTATGCGGATATACAAAATCAGCTACGTTCTGCAGTAACAGGTGGAAATAAGAGGTGTTATAAATACAAAAAGAAATTAACAGCCAGTTTAAAATTGAATTGCCATGGCTTAGAGCAAAGAATAACCTTACATGATATTTTTCTAGAATGTCATTAATAATTTTTGATATTTTGCAACAGCATATTGTACATTTATCCCAAACAAACTTACAAACTAATTCTTTGAATGTTTGGCAGCAATTTAATAAGGACATGAAAGGATTTAATCCCTTCCACTGTGCAGAAGGCCCCCTGGGAAGGCACTTGAGCATTCTATATTGGCCTCTCTTGCCTCTTTTGCCAAGAGAGTCCCCTCCTACAGCTGTTGCCTGAATGCTCTGTTCATGCTGAGGTTGAAGCCTCATGGTGGCTGGTGCCATGGATCTGTCTCTCGCCCAATGGCCTGAGCAGGACCCTCCCTGGAGAAGAAACCTGGGTTCCCCAAAATATGTGATCAATGCCAGGGCCCTGCCAGCAGGCGAGGGGATCCCAAGGCAGTTGCTGGGCGTGGAGGCCACAGGTATAGGCTACCAAGGAGACAGAACTGAACTTCACTTCACCCTGCTTGGCCCCAGAGGATGGCTGGTTAGCCAGAGACAGGTAAGATTCCTCAGGGAAAGAACAACTTAAGACAGGCACAGTCACATAGGGGCCATCAGGAGAGAACTTGGGGTCAACAGAGGTGGGGCACAGATACTCACCTTGCCCCAACAATACATAGGCTTGAACACTTGCCCTTTCTGAGGGAGTTCTTCTGCTCCCATGGCTGCTTCCTGCTTCCCATGCCCAGCTCAGATTGGGACCCAGGCAACATACAGGAACTTGGCCCAGCCCAGATCAGGACCCCAGATAACAGAGACTTGGCTGATAGCAGCTGCCCTATCTAAATCCAGCCTAAGACCAGAAATGCACAAGGCCTTCTCAAGGATGCAAAATAATCTTTTCCATTAAAACTTACAGTGTAAACTAAAATTGTTGTTAATTGAAATAAGTAAAAAATCAAGAAAATTTAATTACAAAAAAGTACAAAAAAGCTGTTCCTAAATGTATTAACTAAAATTATAAAAATTTTCCAAAAGCCTCCTAATAATTAAATAAAAATAAAAAAGGGGGTAGTGGAAAAATACCATGTAAGAAAAAATATCCTGTAACTAAATACTTAGCATTAATTTGCTAACAGCAAGACACCCATGAAAAACATATATGGTGTCAAAATAAGCCAAAGAAAAATTATTTGGGCAAAAATTAAAAAGAATCCCAAATAAAACTTATAGAAAAGATCCCTTTATTAAATTTTGTTTGAGAACATGTTTGTATATTTTCAGAAAACACCTTCAAGACCATATGGATTCCTGCAACAGAGAGGAATTATCAGGAATGCTCTAGCTATGAAGACAAGAGGAAAAACAATCCAGGGATGGAAGACACCTGACTACCCTTTGCCATGCTAGCAGTCAGCAGTTGTGCATCACTGCAGGTTGCCAAGGACCAAACCAGAGAAGATCGGACCTGCATTGCCACCATTTGTTCACCATTCAGAACTATTGGGCATTGAAACTTGGACTCAGAACTGTTGGACACTGAAATTGGGACGTAAACATTTTTTGTTCTTATATTCTTATATGTTTATTTCTGGTCTGCAGATACAAGATTTATTAAAGGAAAAAAATGGAGGAGATGCTGGAAACTGATTGTTTTTAACCAACGTTGGTTGCTCTGAAAGGTCAGAGCTATGCACTCATTGTTTAAGTTGAAACGTTGTTAATTACAGCAAATCTCCACCTGTTAATTACATGTAAAATTCTTCTTTGGAATTTCCTGCCTAAGGATATGATTGTTTTCTCAGAGACTCAATAAAAGGCTGGTGAGACCCAGGCACCAGTGGGCAGTCTAGCCCACTAGAGGAAGGCTCCATGCCTGGTCCCCCAGTTTCCAAATTGATTCTCTTCTAGTCTCTCTCTCTTTATTTTGTGTGCAGCCTCCTTCAGAACTCGAACCCTGAACAGGAACCCTGAACCACGCGGGACATGTAAGGGGCTCCCACACCTGGCCACCAGAACCAGGCGATAAAGAGGTGTTTCCTGGGTGGCAGCCATAAAATATTTTCTAATTTTCATCATGATTTCCTCTAGACATATGAATTATTTACTTGTATATTTCTTAACTTCCAAACATAAAAAATTTATTTAGCTATCTTTTCATCATTATTTTAAGACAAAGACCAGATAATCAGACACATGCCTAATCTTCCCTTTGAGAGATTCTGACTCCTCGGAGGGCAGCTGAACAGAGCCAAAGGAAATTGCTCCATATTTAACTGTAAGTTCTGTATGTGCTTGGAAGGTGAATTCACAATCCTCCTATTGAAGTCATCTTCAACTAGTACTAGCTTTGCCTTTAATCCCGGAATATCTGAGAGTGGACTGTAAGAAGTGATGTTTCTGTGTCTTTCTCTGCCTTCTATATTCTTACAATGCACTTGCTTTTCTATAAATGACTTTTAAAATTATCTTCCTCCTGAGCTCTTTATATTTATAATTTTACTCTTAATAACCATCTGGTTTCACCAGCAAGGGGCAGTCATGTGTGGATACATATTCTTCAAGATACACTGGCTAATTTTGCTGTCCAAAATTAATATGGCAGAATAATGCATTTCTATTTGCTTATTTCTCCATTGTGTATGATTAGAGAAGCATGAAAAGATTTGTGTAAAAAACAAGAATTCATATAAAGTTATTATTCATAGGAAATTCTCTTGGACAATTTTTATTTTCCTCTTCTGATAAGGTTTATTTTTCAAAATTATTTGGTTAAGAGGATAGAGACTACTCTCTGTTCAGCCTTGTGTTACCCCAGATAAAACACTAATCTGTAGGTCAAAAGACTGCCTGCTGGCATTGATTTGGAAGGATTTTTTGAGGACATTGTCTTCATATTTGAATCATTTATTATGGTTTACTTGATGTTGTAATGAATTCTACATTGTGATTCATAAGTTAATAAGCAGAACATATTGAAATCAGGATTTGTAAGTTATGAGATTGGCATTTCCCAAGTTCCTGTTTTTAGCTGCATGATATTCATTGTTGGGCAAGAAAACACACCAATATAATAATAGAAAATAACTGAACTATGAGAAAAAATATGTCAAATTAAACTCAGTAACACTGCTGATGAATTTCAAATATATCTTCATCCTATATTTGCTTTTTGGGGATAGGAGAATATTGATATCATATACATTTTGTCCAGATTTTGTAGGTATTTTTTAACAACTCAAACTTAACAAATTTGAAATGAAATCTAGGAAAAATATACATTTAAAATGCAAAAGCCAATTGAAATTTCTATTTTTTATATATAAACCAGTTTTGGGTGACTTAATGCAAATAAAAATATTAACAGTTGCAGTTCTATTGTTTTCCATGAGAACTTTAATAAGACCCAATATGTAGAATGGCACAACATTGGCTGTGTTTTCATTCAACTTCCTTTTCCTATGCTTGAGCAAGTTATTTATCAATTTCCAGTGGAAGAAATTAAATTAATTCCAGGATTGAGAAATAATACTACAGCGCCTCTTCTTCTCATTCTTCCATATCAATTGATTCACAGAGCTTTTTCTCTGCCTCAAAGTATTTATTGATTAAGCTTTCTTTTCTCCATCTCCAATTTTATTAAAGTGCTTTTGTTCAACTAAATATTTCATTAATTTTTAACTGATTTCTCCTCATCCACCTTAATTACTTCTTCCTGCCTATCCATTTTGGGGCTTTATTTTACTGTTACTTGTCTAACTTGTAAAGATGGATGCTTATTTCAATAAATATTAGCCATTTTTATTTTTTAATATAAGCTTTAAGTCTTTGAAGTTTACTTATTATTGCTTTAGCCACATCACACATGTTTTTGTTTTTGTTTTAAATATATTTTATTGATTTTTTACAGAGAGGGATAAAGAGCCAGAAACATCAATGAGAGAGAAACATTGATCAGCTGCCTCCTGCACACTCCCTACTGGGGATGTACCCGCAAGCAAGATACATGCCCTTGACCAGAATCGAACCTGGGACCCTTGAGTCCACAGGCCGACGCTCTATCCACTGAGCCAAGCTGGTCAGGGCGACACACACGTTTTGATATAAAGTGTTTACTGAGCTCTAAAAATTTTCTAATTTTCATTATGATTTCCTTTAGGCATATGAATTATTTAGATGTATGTTTCTTAATTTTCAAGCATACAGAATTTATTTAGCAATCTTTTCATCATCATTTCTAGCTTAACCTTATTGATGTCTGAGAAACATCACTATGGTCCTTTTCATTTTTAAAATACGTCTTGTTTTATTGTCTAGTCTTCAGTCTATTTTTGCAAATGTTCTACATGGACTAGACAAAACAGAAGTATATCCTGTTGTTTTGTGGTTCAGTGTTTTGTATGCTATGTCCATCAAATTTAGTATATTTTATTCAAATCTATACCTTACTAATTTTTATCTATTTAATCTACCAGTTTTGTAGGCAAATATGCAATTATATCCTCAACATGTGTAGAATAAAAAATCACAAAAAAGAGGAAATAAAAGTGTATGAAAATCTTTTAAATAAATGTGTTTGAAAATCTTTTAAATCTTTTTAAATGACTACATTTTTAATATAGTTAATTCATCTTGGTGAATTGAACCTGCAGTTGGTATCAAGTTAATGTCTTCTTTTCTGTATCCTTATCATTTAAATAGTTTGTGTGTATAGAGTGTATACCTACACATTTTTTTTTCATTTTTAAGCTGAGGAATTTAAGTTATTTATATTTATTGCGATTATTGATTATTTTGGTCTGTAGGGATATCACTTTAGCTTTCATTTGCTCTGTGTGTTTTAGTTTTTATTTCCTTTTCTTACTAGTTTTCCTTTGGTCTGATTGGGTGTTACTTTTTTTCTATTTTCCTTTATTTGTTTGGAAGTTTTACACCTTTTTTTTTTTACTCTGTTATGCATATTATTATGCATACTAGGGGCCCGATGCACAAAAATTTGTGCACTAGGGGGGTGGGGGGTCCCTCAGCCCTGCCTGTGCCCTCTTGCAGTCTGGGACACCTCAGGGGGGATGTCCACCTGCTGGAATGCCTGGCCAGCCTGGGTGAGGGGCTGAGAGCCATTTTCAGGCTGCCCACAGTCCCTTCAGGGTTCGTGCACTGGGGGGTTGGAAGGCTGGTGAGTGCAGGCCTGGACATTTCCCACCGGAGGGCCCACGATTGCACACGCCTGGTGGGCCCACACTGCTGAGGGGACACACCTGGTGCAGAGCTGGGTGGCGAGCCAGGGGTGGACGCTGGTGCAGGATCCCTCGGTGGGGCCCTGCTGCTGAGCAAACACACCTGGGGTGGAGCTGGGCAGCAGACTGGCTTTGGATGCTCCGCACTGTGCAGCAAACACTCCCGCACGCCCTGTGGAGGCCCCTGGGGGGCGGATGAAGGTAGTGGACCCTGGACGGGTGTTCCTGGACACCCTGCGGAGGCCCCCAGGGCAGAGCCAAGCAGTGGACCCAGGACAGGCGTTCCTGGATGTCCCACAGAGGCCCCCGGGGGCAAAGCCAGGCAGCAGACCCAGGACGGCTGCTCCTGCACATCCTGCAGAGGCCCTGTGCTCCTGCATGCCCCGGGGAGGCCCCCAGGGGGTGAAGCCAGGCAATGGACCGGGACAGGTGCTCCTGGATACCCCTTGGAGGCTCCCAGGGGCAGAGCTAAGCAGCAGACCCAGGACAGCTGCTCCTGGACGCCCGAGGAGGTCCCAGGCCAGACCCCCCCTCCCACTGAGCTGACACACCTGGCACAGCTATGCCGGCCAGCTGTGGAGGCTCCCAGTGCAGAGCCGCCCTGCCAGCCTACAATTTGGCTGGGTTAATTTGCATACAGCCACTCTGATTGGCTGGTGGTAATGGTCAATTTGCATGTTTCTCTTTTATTATATTAGATTATTACCTCTTCAAAATCTAAAATTAATCAAAGTTTGCCCTGACTGATGTGACTCAGTTGGTTGGAGCATCATCCTTTACATCAGACTGTGTCAGGTTCGATTCCCAGTCAGGGCACATACTCCGGTTACAGGTTTGATCCCTGATTAGGGTGCATGCACGACTGATATTTCTCGCTCACATTAATTTTTTTTCTCTCTCTCTCCCTAACTCTCTGTAAAATTGATAACGAATTTTTTATCTTTAATTTCTTTATTGGTTAAGGTATTGCAAATGTGTCCTAATTCCCCCTCCATTAACCTCCAAACCCCCCCCCCACACACACACACACACACTCATGCTCTCATCCCCCTGTTGTCTGTTTCCATTGATTTGGCTTATATGTATGCATACAAGTCCTTTGGTTGATCTCTCCCCCTTACCCCCTCCCCTACTTTCCCTCTGGGGATTGACAGTCTGATTGCTATTTCTCTGTCTCTGAATCTGTCCCTGTTCGTCAATCTATGTTGTTCTCTATATTCCACAAATGAGTGAGATCATGTGGCATTTCTCTTTCTCTGACTGGTTTATTTCACTCAGCATAATGCTCAAATTTTTAAAAATCATTTAAAAGTATTCAAGGTCCTACTTGCTTTTTAAACAAAACAAAAATTTAGAAAACTTTAATTTCATTTAAACCCACTTCCAAAATATATGCTATTGTCTAATACATTTATTTTCATCTTTTTAAAGACCGGATATTATTTACTATTATTATTAACACTCAACACTTGTTTAAATTTATCCATATATTTAACGGTATATTTGTTCACTTTTTCTTCTTGCATCTCAGACATGGTGTTTGGCATCTCTTTCTAAGGAAAAGTATCCTTTAGAACTTATTTGTGTCAGGGTTTGCTATCACAAGCTCCATGCTATGTTATATCTAAAAATGTCTTTGTTTTGACCTCATTGTTTAAAGATATTTTTACTGTTTATAATTTTTTATATTTTTGTTGAAATATGCAGATGATTAATAATTCACGAGTATTCAGTTTGGTGAATTAACACAACCTGGGCACTCCAAGTAACTATCAGGCAGATTAAGGCACAGAATACTTGGCAGTCCCCTGCTTTTCTTCCCTTCTTCCTTCTTCCTGGAGGTAACATTTATCCTGACATCTAACACCATGGATTAGTGTCACCTGCTTTCAGATTTTGTATAAGTAATTTTATGTATTCTTTGGTTTCTTCCTTGTTTTGATCAGTATTCATCCCTGTGTGTGGCAGTAGTTTGGTCGTTTTCATTGTTTACAGATCCCATTGTAAGAGTGTACTAGAAATTATTTATCCTAGCTGGGTATTTAGATTGTTCCAGTTTGAGGCTATCCCACACAGTACTGTGTGACATGCTTGCATGCCCTTTGTGTACATTGACTGCTCTGTTGGTTATATATTGAGGAGTGGGATTGCTTGAACATAGAGTAGGTGCGTGTTCTTATTGATTCTGCTAGACAGTTTTCCAGTGTTTGCACCAGTTTGTTCTCTCAGGAACAGAATACGACAGTTTTACATATTTGCCTAAACTTGGAATTGTCAGTTCTTTAATTTTTGGTATTCTAATAAGTATGTACTGTTATTGCATTGTGGTCTTTTTCTCTGGTGACTAATTTTGTTTTTAATTTCCTTAGAACTTATTTCTCTTACAACTGAAAATTTGTAACCTTCAACCAACATCTCTTCATTTCTCCCACCCTCCAGCCCCTGGCAATCACGGCTGTGCTTTTGGTTCTACGAGTTAGAGTTTTTAGATTTCACATATGCATGAGATCACATAGAATTTGTCTTTTTGTATTTGGCTTATTTCACTTAGCATAATGTCCTCAAGGTTCATCTATGTTGTCACAAATAAAAGGATTTCCTTCTTTTTTATGGCTGAATAATAATCCATTGTATACATAAGGGTTTGGCAAAAGTAGGTTTATAGTTGCAAATATGTGAAACATAGTGTTTATTATTATATTATTACGAGGGGCCCGGTGCACAAAAATTTGTGCACTTAGGAGGTCCCTAAGCCTGGCCTGTGCCCTCTGGGGATGTCCACCTGCTGGCATGCCTGGTCAACCTGGGTGAGGGGCTGATGGATGTTTTCAGGCTGGCCAAGCCCCCCAGTGTGACCCTCACCCCATTGGGGTGTGGCCAGCCTGGGTGAGGGGCTGAGGGCCATTTTCAGGCTACCCACAGCGCCTTCAGGTTTTGGGTCCCTACTGAGGTGCCTGGGCAGACTGGGTGAGGAGCTGAGGGGCATTTTCAGGTTTCCCACAGTCCCTTCAGGTTTTGGGTCCCTTCTGGGGTGCCTGAGAAGCCTGGGTGAGGACCTGAGGGGCATTTTTAGGCTGCCCACAGTCCCTTCAGGGTTTGAGTCTCTACTGGGGTACCTGGCCAGCCTGGGTGCAGCACTGATGGCTGTTTTCAGGCTGGCCAAGCCCCCCAGTGTGGACCCTCACTCCTTTGGAGTGTGGCCAGCCTGGATGATGGGCTGAGGGCTATTTTCAGGCTTCCCACAGCCCTTTCAGATTTTAGGTTTCTACTGGGGTGCCTGGGCAGCCTGGGTGATGGGCTGAGGGGTGTTTTCAGGCTGCCCACATCCCCTCCAGGTTTTGGATCCCTACTGGAGTGCCTGGGCAGCCTGGATGAGGAGCTGAGGGGCGTTTTCAGGCTGCCCACAGTCCCTTCAGGTTTTGGGTCTCTACTGGGGTACCTGGCCAGCCTGGGTGAGGGGATGATTGCTATTTTCAGGCTGGCCAAGCCCCCCAATGGGGTCCCTCACCCCATTGGGGTGTGGCCAGCTTGGGTGTGGGCATAAGGGCTGTTTTCAGGCTTTCAGGCTGCTCACAGCTCCCATTGACCCAATGTCCCAGCAAGGCTGGCTGGAAGAAGGTTTCTGGGGTTTATTTATCTTCTATAATGATACTGTTCCTTTAAGCCAAGGCCTAGGCAGGTAAGGAAGCCTCTTGTTGGCTTCAGCTCCAAGGCTTCTATAATTGAAAGAATGTTAGTTATAGGCTCAGCCAGCCTAGGCAGGCAGTCTTCTCCATCGCTGGTGCAATGGAAGCCTGCTGTTTGCTTCAGCTCTGAGGCTTCTATAATTGAAACAATGTTGCAAATATGTTGCCTGAGCCTGGAGAGGCCCAGCCGACTGGCAAACAGTTTACTCCTGGTGCAACAGAAGCCTACTGTTTACTCTAGCTCCGTGAGTGCTGGCCTCCATCTTGGCTGGGTTAATTTGCATACAGCCACTCTGATTGGCTGGTGGGCATGGCTTAGGCATCCAGTAGAAACAGTAAATTTCAATATTACTCTTTATTAGGTTAAATTTGTTAGTTATTGTATAATTTCTAATACAAATAACTATAAAGCTACTTGGATATGCCACATTTTCTTTGTCCATTCATCTGCCGACACACATTGTTTCCATATGTTGTTTATTGTGAATAGTGCAATTAATATGAGAGTGAAAATATTTTGTGGAGATACTGAGTTCATTTTCTTCAGATATATACCAAGGGTTAGGGTTGCTGGATCATATGGTAGTTCTATTTTAGTTTTTTTTAGGAAACTCCATACTAATTTCCATAATAGCTGCTGCAATTTGCATTCTCACAAACAGTACACAAGAATTCCCTTTTGTCCACTCTGCCGACACATTTTATCTCTTGTTTTTTTTAGTACTAGCCTTCCTAACAGTTGTCAGGTTATAGCTTGTCAGGTTTTGATTTACATTTTCCTAATGATTAATGATGTTGCACGATGTTTTATGTAACTGTGGCCATCTGTATGTCTTACTATTTGGAAAAATATCTATCACATCTTCAGCCCAATTTTATTTTGGATTATTTGGTGCAGTTTTTTTGTTTTTGTTGTTTGTTTGTTTGTTTTGCTATTTAATTACATGAGTCCCTTGTAATATTGGCCATACTAACCTCTTATTGGATACATAGTTTGCAAATGTTTTCTCCCACTCTGTAGGTTGCCTTTTCATTTCATTGATGATTTCTTTTGCTGTGCAGAAGCTTTTTCTTTTGATGTTTCTTTTTTCTTTCTTCCTACTTGTTTACTTTTCCTTTTGTTGTCTTTGTGTTTAGTGTCTTGGTCAAACAATTGCTGCCAAGACCAATAAAGAAAACTTCAGTCTTCCTTTATAAAAAGTTCAACTATGGGAGACAGCAAGATGGCAGCATAAGGTAAACACTGTAAATGCAGCTGGGAACAACTATTTCAGAAAAACCACGAAAAGAACACACGGACACCACTCGCACCCACAGGAAGGCTGGATGAGTGAAAATCCTACAACTAGAAAAGAGTCTGAGACTCAGAGGAGCAGCGGAAGGAAAGTAGAGAGGTACGGAGGCGCGCGCATGGGGCTCGGGGAGAGGGCTGGCGCCGGAGGACATGGTTCTTTTCCAAAATGGAGAGAGCCACAAGTTCCCAGTGGCTCTGAACTCCAGTTCCAGGTGAGTTTATGAGGACCCAGACACCCGGAGAAGGGGGACTGACTGGTACCGGGAGGAAATCCAAAGCGGGTTTCTCTCAGCGTTGCTTGCAGCAATTACTGTGGGACACAGAGCCCTGGTGTCTCTCAGCGCAGGGCTGAGAAGTGCCATAGCTATTTGCTCCGCCCTGCCCTGCAAACTCCCCGAGGCCCCGCCCCTCCCAAGCTGCGTCAGAGGCTTTTGCATATAAAAGATTGAGTAGCCTAAGGCAAAGGCTTAATCAACACCTCCTTAAAGATATAGGAGCCAGCCTCACCAAGTGGCCAGAGTGGGACCATCCTAAACAAAACTCAGATCCACAAGGAACACACTCGGGGCAGATGCAGTGAGCACAAAAGCCCCACTGAAACAACTCTTGCCCCATAAGGGTGTCTCCAGCACAGAAGTTCTCCCACTGTAGACACAGCTGACTCTCATAACCAAGTGGCTTAGAGGTTAATTCCTCGCAGTGATCGCCTAAATCAGAAAGAGAAGCAGCCAAAATGCGGAGACAAAGAAACAGGTCACAAATGACAGAAATGGAGGAAAGAAAATGACAGGATATAGAGTTCAAAACCACGGTGATTAGGTTTTTCAAGAAATTTCTAGAGACCGCCGATAAATTTAGTGAGATCCTCAATGAATCCAATGAGACCCTCAAGGATATGATAAAGGACCAACTAGAAATTAAGCATACACTGACTGAAATAAAGAATATTATACAGACATCCAACAGCAGACGAGAGGATTGCAAGAAGCAAGTCAAAGATATGAAATATGAAGAAGCAAAACCCACCCAGCAGGACAAGCAAAAAGAAA
>PVJC01019684.1:0-29949 GCA_004026665.1 Murina feae | reverse complement strand
TCCTGCTTGGCAGCTCCCAGACCCCTTGGCGGCACCGGGAAGTGGGAAAGGAAGGCAGCAGGGGACGGGTGAGTGGGAAAGAGTTGGCGGCCTGCTTGGCGGCTTCCCAGGTCCCTTCCGGGGATCAGGGAGCAGGAAAAGGCTGGCCTGACCACAAGGCGGGGTTTTCCCTGCTTTCTGGTGGCTGGAGGAAGATGGGTAGTAGGCAAGCTTGGGAGGCAGGCCGCACCCAGCCCTGGCCACGCTCAAAAAGGAGAACAACATGCAGGGGAGGGCAAGAGTCTGAGAGATCAACATAGAGGGGGTGCCTGCTCCAAGCCTCCACGGTGTGCCTGGGGCAGGCCCCCGGCAGGTAGACACACACAGGAGGACTGCTCCGAGCCTCAGATGCGGCTGGGGGCAGGTCCCCAGTGGCCACCCACACACACACACACACACACACACACAAAAGGCGCCTGGCAGACTGGGGCCATCATAGGACATCCACTGAGGGGTCCCAGACTGTGAGAGGGCACAGGCCGGGCTGAGGGACTCCCTCCACCCCAAGTGCACAAATTTTTGTGCACCGGGCCCCTAGTAATCATATATTTTACAAAGTGTTCCCCCCAATATTTCCAGTAACCAACTGACACCAATGTTATTGACTGTATTCCCTATGCTGAACTTTACATCCCTGTGAGTGACTATTTTGTAACTTCTAATTTGTGCTTTTTAATCCTTTCATCTTTTTCTTTTTTTAAAAAAATATTTTTTATTGATTTTTTTACAGAGAGGAAGGGAAAGGGACAGAGAGTTAGAAATATTGATGAGAGAGAAGCATCGATCAGCTGCCTCCTGCACACTCCAACTGGAGATGTGCCCACAGCCACGGTACATGCCCTTGACCAGAATCGAACCCAGGACCTTTCAGTCCACAGGCCGACGCTCCATCCACTGAGCCAAACTGGTCAGGGCCCTTTCATCTTTTTCATCCAGTCTCCCAATCCCTCTCCTTTCTGGCAACCATTGGTCTGTTCTCTGTATCTATGAATCTGTTTCAATTTTGTTTGTTCTTTTATTTTGTTCTTTAGATTCCACATATAAGTGAAATCATATGGTATTTGTCTTCACCATATGTTTTCAGAATCTTAATAGCTAGCTGCGTTGTTGCTGGACTTTTAAAGATGGAAAGTCTCAAGAAGTTTATTGTTAATGTTATTGCACTTAATTAGAATGGTTTAAGTGAGTATAATATGTTAATAAGTAGAAATCTGCACATCTGTCTTTATCATTTTTTTTTTTTTGGCCTGAGTTTAAATATGGCAAGAAGCTAAATCGAGCATTTCAGTTGAAGATTAGGAGACTAGTGCAAAGGGTTTCCATAAGCCTGCTTTAGTTCTGCTTTTACATTATCTGAGTCTAAAAGGTCCACCACACATGACATAATGTATTCTTAAATCTTAACATGAGGATACATTTTTATTGATTTTAGAGAGAGGAAGGGAGAAAGAAAGTAACATCAATCTGTTGCCTCCTGCATGCTCCCTGATTGGGGATTGAACCCACAACCTAGATGAGTGCCTTGATGGGGAATCCAACTCACCCCTTTTTGGTGAAGGGGTGATGCTCCAACCAGCTGAGCCCCCTGCCCAGGGACATGGCATAATGCGTTTTTAAACATCTTGCTCTTGCACAAATGTCAGAGCCATTCCTGGAGTTCAAAACATCTAATTTTATAAGAAGGATAATCAAAAGAAATGGGAGCATGAGTGTATGACTACATTGGCATAGATGATTTTTAGGATGTCCTTGAAACTTTAACATTCAGTTTTTTCTATAGTGCACAATGCGGAATAATTTCTCACTTTAATATATTTTGCTATCACCCTTACACAATCCCATTATGTTTGTCCTCTTAAATATTCTAAAGACTCTGATGTCTTAGAAATATAAGTAAAATACATGCAACTGATATTTTCCCAAATATTAATTACTCAATTATCTTCCATGTTATACATGTGCTCTGTACCATGACATGTGCTGAGCTACAACCTACAAATTAACCCACTTCTATAAGGCTCCATCAGAAAATAATGGAAAGCTAAACCCTAGCCCACCACAATATTGTCTTGAAAGGTAGTTCAACAGAAAAACTGACTGAATAATTTCCAATAATGCTCAGGGTGTCTTTAGGAACACAGGGAAAGCAGTGGCAATGTATGGTAGTGAAATCAGGAGAAAAATCTTCTCCTTAAATAAACTTTCTGAAGTGACCTTGGAAACAGGAGTTAGTATTCTCTAAGTGTTTCTTAAGCTAGATGTCTTAAGTCATTAATGGGTCTCAACGAAAAAAAAATGTTGATGTGATAGAAAAGAACAGCAAATAAGGTATATAGTGAGGACAAATGGTCAGCAAAAGTTTGTTTCTGGTTTCTTGTGTATGTGCTTGTGGTCTGGAAGTGAAATGTATTTCTCACAGTGGGTTGTGGTTGAAAGGGCTTGAAGGTGATTACTCTGGAGTCTGCTTCCGAACCTTTTCAGAACTGGACCACTTTCTTTTCCAAAAGTGCATATGCAGTGGCCAGGTCAGAGGGCGGGGCACCCGTCTGATGCTCCCTTTGGGTGTATCAAGGCACCCTTGAAGTGGACCCCACCTTTGTCTGACTGTAAGAATGTGTTTAGTGTAACACGTTGGATCAAAGCCCAACCTTTTCTTTTTTAAAAAAAATATATTTTATTGATTTTCTACAGAGAGGAAGAGAGAGGGAAAGAGAAGTTAGAAACATCGATGGGAGAGAAAAATCGATCAGCTGCCTCTTGCACACCCCCTACTGGGGATGTGCTCGCAACCCAGGTACATGCCCTTGACTGGAATCGAACCTGGGACCCTTGAGTCCGCAGGCCGACGCTCTATCCACTGAGCCAAACCAGTTAGGGCAGCCCAACCTTTTCTAAGAAGAAATCTGCTTCATCAATAAAAAGTCAAGATTTGATAAACAGTAAATGCGAAGTCCAGACTTCCCAGAACTGTGATGGTTTTTACTCTGATCGCTATCAATAAAGGCCATCTCGGAGGTGATGGGGGAGGAGCACCTGCAAATCGATGCAGGCTGATGCTGAGGAGATACAGTCTTGGCATCTCAAGGCCCCTCTCCCTGCCAGTGTTACCCAGTGCTGTGCACAGAATTGCTGTGGGGGCTCTTGAGATATATATATGGGAATCTTGTTGCGAAACCCTTCAAGCCTTTACAAATTCTCTTATTTTTCACATGTAAATATGACAACAGGTCCTGCGGCTGATTTTTCTAATGCTAGAATAAAATATATAACAATCCACAAATTCCTCCAAAGCCTCCGTTATCATCAATGACATCCATCCATTCATTCCCCCCTGCTTGTTTCATTAATGCAAATGTATTAGTGTGGGCAAGGAAGGACCTGTGTGGATGGCCAGCAAAGAATGAGACAGGGTCCCTGACATCCTAGAGTTGAAACGAGGGAACTCAATAATTACAATTAATTAATGACTTGGTGCAAGGAAGGGAAAGCATATTCGCTTGCCATTTATGAATCAATCTTACAGCTAAATAGTTGCCAGGCTTCTGGCAGGAAAAGAAGGAATTGGAAGAAGAAATAAAGGAAGAGATGGCTCTGCTTCTTAGCACTTCCCCAGCCCCTGTCTCAGTGCGAAGAACCTAACCCTCCCCAGCCCTCCCCCAAAAAAGATGCTAATCCCATGGAACTCCCAAACTGGCCACTGGGTCTCCCGGGCTGGAGCACCCCTCCCACCTGCCTGAGGGTGAGAGAAGTCATCGAGAGGGAACGGAGGCACTTGGCCCGGATTTCACACCAGGCTCCCAGTCACTGTGCTAGGAACTGAGGCAGCGTGGGGATTCATTCTCCCTCTGACTGTCCTACATTGGAACATAAAGCCACTTACCTCACAGACATTGCTGTAAGCGGCAGTTAGATTTCGAAGTACTGTAATTTAGTTGTATAATAGATTAAATGATCCTGAATGAATGGACTTAATTATTGAGAGAGTTGTAACCCACCTCTTCCTATTTTTAATGCAAAACACAAACAACTGAAATATAATTAAACTTTGGAACACACAACATTTTACTCATTTGTATTCTTTGCTTAGAGGCTTGAGATAGAGTCTTCTCCAAAAATATGACTACTGGTGGAATTCATTATCTAATCTAATAAAAGAGTAATATGCAAATTGACCATCACCCGAGAACCTAAGCCATGCCCACCAGCCAAGCCACACCTCCAGCCAATCAGAGCGGCTGTATGCAAATTAACGCAGCCAAGATGGAGGCTGGCAGGGCAGCTCTGCACTGGGAGCCTCTGTGGCTGGCACAGCTGTGCCGGGTGTGTCAGCTCAGTGAGGGGGGCGTTCAGCCCGGGGCCTCTTCAGGGCATCAAAGAGTGCCTGTCCTGGGTCCGCTGCCTGGCTACGCCCCCCAGGGGCCTCCACCAGGTGTGCAGGAGAGTGGGGACCTCCCCAAGGCTTGCATGAGCAGCCATCCCGGGTCTGCTGCCTAGCTACGCCCCCTGGGGGCCTCTGTGGGGCATGCAGGAGCACCCGTCCAGGGTCCGCTGTCTTCATCCGCCCCCCGGGGGCCTCCGCTGGGCATTTGGGAGCATCTGCTGCACAGTGCAGAATATCCGAAGCCAGTCCGTTGCCTGGCTCCACCCCGGGTGTGTTCGCTCAGCAGCAGGGCCCCATCGAGGGATCCTGCACCAGCATCCGCCCCTGGCTCACCACCCAGCTCTGCACCAGATGTGTCCCCTCAGTGGTGGGGGCCCACCAGGCGTGTGCGATCGTGGGCCTTCCGGTGGGAAACGTCCACACCTGCACTCACCAGCCCTCCCACCCCCCAGCGCATGAACCCTGAAGGGGCTGTGGGCAGCCTGCAAATGGCCCTCAGCTCCTCACCCAGGCTGGCCAGGCATGCCAGCAGGTGGACATCTCCCCCGAGGTGTCCCAGACTGCAAGAGGGCACAGGCCGGGCTGAGGGACCCCCCTCCCCTGAGTGCACAAATTTTTGTGCAACAGGCCCCTAGTGTGTTAATAAAATGAATGGACTTATTGTTGTGCTGACACTTTAAGAATCATTGAAGATCTTATCTCTCTTTTAAAGCAAAGCTTATGTTATGAATATGTATAAACAGGGTACTATCCCTGTTAAATTACTCCTGTGTTTTGATATGGATTCTTCATTGGAACTGACAAAGACTGTGTTCCTTGAAAATGAGTCTGTTTTCCTAAAATTGAGTAAATCTGGATGAAAAATGGGCCAAAAATGTTTTTTTAAAACATTTGATTTCCTTTCTTTTCTGCATCAAATTGAAAGTAAATTCAAAGAGGAATGAGAGCTCAGGGGTCTATTGCCATGCGCTCTGCCGGGCCCAACAAAGAAAGTCTGTGAGAGGCTCTGAGAGCCCCCACCCCGCCCTCCAGCCTTTGGTAACAAGGACGTATCGCTCTGCCACGCTGCGCCCCAAACAAACCTGAAAGCCGCTGAGAGCTGACAGGCCCATAAATCATCGTGCCCACTCGGTTTTGCACCCTGTTGAGTCCTGCCTGGGTTTAAGCCCTGGGTCCTGTTGACTGTTTTATAAGGCTCAGATAGAAATTCCTCCTGGGTTTAGCTGTAACTTTCTCATTCACAAAGGGGACCGTTTCAGGCCTCCATGGCTTCTAGTGGCATGCAGTCTCTTGGCCATACTTTAAGCCACAGGTGTTGTGACAAAGATTTTATTCTACAGGTAACACAACCCTTTTCTCCTTAAAACTATTAGCTACAAGGGGAGAAGTGACGTTTTCAACAAAAAAATACAGAATGGCCAATCCTACAAAAGGGGACAGTCTTTTTTTTTTTTTTGGTCATTTGGAAAACCCTACCAGTTATCTGTTAGGCCCTGCCAGCATATGGCCCCACAAATGGCCGTCTGGCCCATTCCCTGGCCAACACCTCCTCTTTCCTCACCTTCTGTGCTCGAGCTGCAGGATCGGTCTGCCAGCCCCGGGTTAGAGCAGCAGCGTGTGCCTTCCCCTGCCCGGACCCAGCAGGGCGGGCCATGCTGGAGACCTTCCCATCCCCACGTCAGCTGGCTCCACACTAAAGCCACATCTAACTAGGCTGCTACCTGGCTGTGGTCCTTGTGCTGTTACTGATCCCAGAGGGTTTCCCGGGGGCTGGTGTGGGTTTTCTTGAGTCCCCCTTGCTGACCTGAGAGGCCCACATTCCCGGGCAGCAAGCCGGTTCTGAAGGGGCACAGGTTTCACAGGCACAAAAAAGGCTGCCTTGAACCAAGTGTGTGTTTTCTTCCCTTTGCTGACAGTTGAGCCAAGCTTGTCTCTTTTTCACATTCCGACATCCTAGATGAATATTCTATTATGTCCATGAAATTTAAAACAGCATCATCAAGACATGTTCCCTTGCCTAGGCTGACAGTGCCGTGGTCCTTACGGAGCCCAGATCCGCATGCTGGTGTGCCAGGGAGAAGCCGCCATGTCACTCGGGTTTTCTGACGTCTTCTGGTTAATTCAAGCCCAGGGAGCGGTGCCAGAACAGCAAGGTAGACACAACCAGAGGATCGGGAAGCAACAACCACTGGGCCAGTTATTCCATCAGGGATTTCCTGCAGCAATGAATGAGATGGGCTGTCAATGTTTTTGGGGTCCCTGGGGCCTTCGAGCAACACCTCAATGAGAAAAGTCACAGGGTGAAACAACCCATAAGGCAATTCCTCAAAAAATGTGTCTGCCTACAGGTGCTACTTTGTTTGCTCATGGAGCGTTCTGAGCCCTCTACCACCAACCTTTCCCCTTTGTCACTCCACCTGCAGAAATGGGGTGGTCATCCTTAGCTCTTCTCCACCCTTCACCTCCCTTATTCATTCATCTTTCTTCTCTGTTTTAGTGGGAATCTTTTCCATAGTCTGTCTCCAAGGTCAACCCCACCCTATATTGTTGCTAGGAAAACTTTTCTGACCCTCAAACGGATTAATTCAAACTTCTCGCTGACTTCCGCTTGGCTCCTCTGTCAGCCAGTCTGGTTCTCTCACGTGACTCCGGAGGGCTTTGCTCCTGCTGGCCGCCCCTAATGGCGGGTGGTCTCCAGTGAAGAGCCACCTTCGTTCCCCAAACACGCTCTTTTATGTCTTTGCTGATAATGGACTTTTGCTAGATTCCCCACTCTGTCCTTCACAACTCAGCTTAAACCTTTCTTAGCTTTCTCCTCCCTCCCATTCCTAACAGCAGAGAGCTCCACTGCAGCCTCAGCGAAATCTGAGTGGAGAGTAATTACAGCATTTATCATAGCATTTTGCCACTGGGTCACGGACGCCTGTTCGCTGGTAATCATCGGCTCCTTGAGGATAGGGACGCCTGTGGTTCCAGAGATCCTGATTTTCAAATCCTGATTCTGCTCTTGGCTATGCACGATGTCTGATCTCTTCCCTTTGAATGAGCCTCTGTAATCTGGGGGTGACCGCACCTTCCTGTCTTGCAAAGCTTTTGTTAGGACGAAAAGAAACAATATAACACATTTTTGAACTCACTGGCTATATCACAGCAAGAGCTCAAAAATGATTATCTTTTCACATTCATATTCCAACAGAGTGCATGATAAGTCCTCTATAGAACATTTATTCATTCAACCACTATTCATTGAGTGTCTACTATGTGCTAAGCACTCTACTATGTTCTGGGTATGGTGTTGGATAAGACACAGCCCTTAACAAAAAGAGTTTAGGATTGAGGAGTGGGAGGGACAACAACTACAGAGGCTTGTGTGAGAGCAGTTACATAATGCAGCTCATGGGCGGGGGGCAGGGGTACTTAACTGCCAATATGAGAGGGGAAGGAGAAGGCTGCCCAGCCACAGTAGGTACTCGGTAAATGTTTCCTGAACACTATACATGTTACTGATGTTTTTAATTAAAAGAACACAGGATGAAGGAGTCAGGCTTGCTTGTGGCTTTGTGGTATAGCTAATTTGGTGCCTTTTTAGTTCCTTCTTGGGGGCAGTCCAGTTTTTCTATTTTTCAAGCTGTAATGCCTATTTGATGCTTCCAGGGGGAATTTCCTGACCTGGACATTGAAGAGGTTATTTCAGGACTGATGTTCCAAGGAAAATGCATTATCACCTGATGGTTCTCTGGAGCTTTGTTCAGCTTTGCACTGGCTTCTGATGGTTTTCGCAGGAGAAGCTGGGATGATCTGAGTCATGTGGAATCGCTTCAGTTGGCAATCCTGAGATGTGAGAGGGAGGAGGGGAGAGACTCTGCCAAACATCATGGAATTTACCAAGTGGCATAGCCTGAGAAATACACATTCCAAGAGACACTTAATAATATTAACTATTCTAGATTAGGGGGCACTTGCCAGAATGTGTCTGGGGCCTAGATTACAAATCATAAGTTGCTATTTTCATATATAAGATATTATGAAAAGCAGGTCTGTATTCCAACAGTTATACTTAAAAGTTCCTAAAGCTTTATGCTATCAGAACTGAGGAATTGTTTTGAAACTTTCTATCTCTCCTTGTTGCAAACATGAGTAAAGGGCAGCATTTACTTTGCATTTGATATGCTGTGTGATTTTAAGGGCAAGAACACTACAGTAAAACAATTGTGATTCTGTGATTTTCTTTACTTTGCAGATAACTTTAGTCCTCTCCATAAACCTAGTGATTCAATTTTCTATATAAGACTTCTCTTGTAAAATCTCATTTCACGATAAATGTATCATAAGTTGACTCTTACATGTTGAATAGATTGAGTGTAGCTACATGGCATACAGGACACCCTCAGGCGATTTTTCAAGGCATTTCAGTTTCTAAGATTACTTGATGTCTCTCCTCTTAGGCTGGTTACTCCCTGTGACTTCCTAGCATGTCTAGTGCCATCAGGGCAAAGGCAGGGCCAGAGAAGGGTGGGCTCCAGATGCTAGCACCGATGATGTCATATGCAGCATACGTGGCTGCCCCTGAGTCCAGTGATACTGCATGTTGATCCGAAAGCAGCAGTGGGACAGAGAAGGAGGGAAACCAATGGAGAGGCAGAGGAGAGGTAACACTAGAGAAGAGAGAGGGACTGAATGGAGCACGGATGGCTGGCTCCGTGAGCAGCAGACATAGCCCATGAGGCCAGGATATAGTAGCAACTTAGTTTTTGCTTGCTGATTTCTGCGTCTCCTGAGTTTTATTTGTCTTTGAAGTATTTGAAGAAATATTTCCTTCTGTAATCTTTTTCAACAGAACAGTCTCAGGCACTTTTGTCTGCTCCACCCCACTCAATTCAGAGGCTGAATTTGAACATGACAGAGAGCTGTGAGCTGGGACCAGAAGGGAGACAGAAATGGGAAAAGGGCCACAAAAAGTGTGATGGGGAGCTACGTGGACGTTGTACAGCAAGGGAACTTTAAAGCCAGGAAGAGCTACTTTTTATATTTGTTGAATTTCCAAATTCATGTTAATTTAATACAATGGTTTCCACTGTCGTGGTATTGTTTCTCTTTCTCTTTGGGAAAAATGGGATGAAAAATAGTTTTCTACTCTTTGTCTTGGCCGCAGAATACCATAATACAATTACAAGACCGTAAAAATATGATGGTACATACCGTAGCTCTGTAATTACCAAACCAAGATGTTAGGTGCACGGCAGGCTTTGCCGTCACAAATCACTGCATAGTTCTCACCAACTTCAGGAACCTCTAAAATAATTCTAATCTGTTAAACTCTTGAAAGTTTTGGAAGTCAGAAGAAGCTTTACTTTGGCTATAAATGAGACATAAGAAAAATGTTAGTCACTTTACAATATGCTTAAGCAAAAAAGACATAAACTGAAAATTCGGACATTTTACTTTCACAGCTTTCTAAAGCCTATATATTAATGGGACGTATTTTTCTCAGAAAATTTAACCCTGTAAGCAGTTTTTCACTTGCACACAACTGAATTAAAAACAAATATGAATTACAAAAGTGAATTACAAAAACATTGTTTTTATAGTGTTCTAGAATTAATTAATACTTAAAGGAGACCCTTATATTTTTTACCAACTTTTCAAAAATTTTATACACACAGAAAAAGGTGAAAGAATAATGCAATAAATATTTAAGTATCCATGACATAGATCGAATAATTTTTCATGCTAACTATATTTGTCCCCCTTCCATCTATATTTATATATCTATATACCTATATTATCTACATCTATATTTCCTACATACTGATACAGATATAATAGATGTAATATATAATATAGATAGGTATAGATATAGATGTAGATATAGATAGAGTTGTTGCTATTAATCATTTGAAAATAAATTGCAGACATGATGAAACTTCACTGCTAAATAGTTCAGAGGCATCTCCTAGGGATCTGGTTCTCTTCTATAATATAATTATTGTATCTAAAAACATACCTATGACTTAAAATATCATCTGATATCTAATTCATATTTAAACATCCCCCAAAGCCCAGAAATGTCTTTTATAGCCTTTCTCTTGAACCAGCATTCCATCAAGGTCATGTGTTGCATTTGGTCATGTTTTGTCTTGTAAAATGTTTCACTGCCATTTGCAACAGCATGGATGGACCTTGAGAACATTATGCTAAGTGAAATAAGTCAGAGAAAGCTAAGAACCATATGATTCACTCAGATGTGGGCTATAAAACTGAAATGCATAGACCAGACAGAAAAGGGTGGGGAGGATAAAAAAGGCTAAA
Organism: Murina feae; assembly: GCA_004026665.1. Taxonomy (NCBI): domain Eukaryota; kingdom Metazoa; phylum Chordata; class Mammalia; order Chiroptera; family Vespertilionidae; genus Murina; species Murina feae. The sequence goes on along the minus strand of PVJC01019684.1, from coordinate 19,220 downwards.
GGGGGCCAAATATACGGTGATGGAAGGCAATTTGACTGTGACTGGTAGGCACTCAATGCAATATACAGATCATGTATCATAGACAGTAACACTTGAAACCTATATGATCTTATTAACCAATGTCACCCCAATAAATTTAATAAAACATAACAAAAATGTTCCATCCTCATTTTGGATGTTCTATATTTGTCTAGTTGGCTCCTTGTGGTATAATTTAATTGTCCATGCTATTCCTTGAATTTTATTTAAGCTGGAAGTCTTGAGGCTTCATTATATTCAGTTTAAGTAGTTCAAGGTGATGTTGGGTTCTTCATATGCCATTGCATTAGGAGGCGCGTGATATCAGATTATTTCACTAGTGAAATTAATCCTGATGACTTGGTAAAGCGATGGCAGATATTTCCATTCTCCTTCAGTAACTGGCAAATAATCATCCAGGTGATATTCTGCAAATGTCCTGTTCTCCAACAATCTCCTTTCCTACTTTCACCTGCTTGCTTTAGATTCCATTAACGATTCCTGGGCAAATACGAGCGCGCGCCTCACTGCAAATCATTCCTCAGCCTCAGTTGTGTTTGCGTAAAATGGTGATTTTTCAAATCCCAACACTTCTTTTATATTTATTATTGTTTGTATATTTTTATACATAAAGAAAAATTTTTTTTCTACCCTCCTATTTTTAATATTTTTGAGTTACAGTATCAAGCTGTTATTTATTTATCCGGTTTGATAAATCCATTCTGGTGAATATTTTACTAATGTTCAAAATTCCTGAAGTTGATGGGGGCGGAGCGTCCTTCAAACTTTCTCCTGGGTCCTTTTCTGAGCATTTGCTTTCTAGCACAAGATATCACAGCTTACTTTGTAGCTCGTTGCCTCAGACCTGGAGTCAGCTATTTCTTCTCTAAGTCAGGATTCCTTCTAGTGGGAAATGGTTCTTAGAAAGCATATTTCCCCATACCTTTTGGCCATTTGTATATCTGTATGGGAGTGGGATGTCTATTAAGAACCTCTGCTATTTTTTTCTTGCTACTGAGTTCTTGGAGTTCCTCGTGTATTTTGGAAATTAACTCCTCTTATGATTATGATCTAGAGACATGGCCTTTTTTAATGAAAAAATTTCAGAAGGAGCATACAAGAAAATGTGGAGTGGAGTGTTCTGCACAATTAAGCATGTACATGAGACAGGGAGAAGAGACAGAGAGGGTTTAGAGGGTAAAGGTCATGGAGGTCAGAATTAGAGAGATGGGATGGAGACAAGGTCGACCTCATGTATTTCCCCAAAGTTCTTTCCTTGACCTGTGTGCTGGTAACACTCAGCCCTTTTCCTCAGATCAAGCTGAAGTAATTAGCCTCTAAGTTTCAGGAAGAATGATGAAATGGATTTTGAGAGAGAGAGAGAGAGAGAGAGAGAGAGAGAGAGAGAGAGAGAGAGAGAGAGAACCATATCTAATCTTCACTTCTTGATGAGTGTTTTTGAGGCTCTCCTGTTCACCTTGATGATTCTCCTTAGTGAACACTGGCAATTTGCTTGCTCTACAGATAAAGCAATAGCAGGATTACTCTCATGCTATTGGACTTCAGAAACTTACATTTATCAGAGCAATTGACAATAAGTGGCCCCTTATCAAAAGAACTTTGTTCATTAGCGATTTTAAAGCCCACAGATCATGCCTCTCACATCAAGAATGTAAACTGTCCATACTTTCATGAAGGCAAAATGGTCCAGCTGAGCGAAGGCTTTCCATGATTGTAGTGTGGGCAAATTCTCATACTTTCTGTTTTTTTTTCCTTCTTCTTTCCCCCCCCCTATGGCAGGCATTGATCTATTTTGAGCCCAGTTTGCATTCCTAGATTACAAATATCTTATGGGCAGGAATATTTATTTTTTGTGTCTCCATAGATGTCATTTCTTCTTTGTGGATAATAAAATAAATTCATATTCTGACCCCCCCCCCCACCACTTGCAAAGAATTGTTTTCCCAGTGTCTGTGCTTATGAGATCCTATCATAAGGCAGGCATTTATGGTGAGAAGAACAGACCACCCCCTTCCGTGGAGGCTCAGGTGCACAGGAGCTGGTCTCTCACTGCTTTAGTGATGATCAGCCTGTGTAGTGCAGGGAATGCTGCCACATGCACCTGCTTAGCAAGGACTCTGTGGGTTTCCTGCCTCTGCTTTTCGCTGCATACAGTGAGGCCAGCAGGGGGAGCATCTAGGAAAATCAGGACTTCATGTTCTCAGCTCTCACCCAGACGATAATTAATAATTACAAAGCAAGCAAAACAGCCTTGGAAAGTTTCAGGAAAAATACTCAGTAGTGAGTCTGAAGTGTTTATTTTTCTGACTCAGTTGCTTCGTGCAAATGTAGCTATTCATACTACATGTTTTCAAAGTGTTCTATACATTTCACCCCTTGACACAAGCTACAAACAAAAGTGTAATCCACACTACAAACATTAAGTGTTTACCATGCACTTACCTAAGCACCTTACATGAAGTAGCTCATTTAAATATCAGCATGACACAAAAACATAATTGCTGTTTTGATGAGGAAACTGAGGTTGAGAGAGGTTGAAGCTCCCCTAGCTGATAAGTGGTAGGTCCGGGTTCATTCCAGGCGTGTAACTCCAGGGCCCTTGTTCTTAATCACTGCACCACGCTGTCTCCTCAAACACTGAGTCGGAATGTTTTCTGTGCCAGTCACTCTACTGGGAACTGGATAGGAATGAGGAACAAAAACACATGTTTGTAGAACTTGCAGGGTCTTCTGTCTGGAATGATAGCTGGATGGGAACACACACACACACACACACTCACACACTCACACCTCGCACACACACTTTTAAATAGTGAAAAGTGCTATGAAGAAAAAGAACATGCCACTGAAAACTTGAATAATGAGAGGCTGGGGATAGAGAATGGAAGCTATGGACTGGGCAGTGGGGGAAGATTCTCTCAGGAGGTGATCTGAAGCTGAGGTTGAAAAATGAGAAGGAGGCATTCAAAAGAAGACAGGGGCAATGAGCTTTTTGGGCGGAGAGAAACCATATATATAAAGCCTTGAAAAAAAGAATTTGCTGTTTTCATGTGGAGTGAAATCAAAACCGTTTGCCTCGGTGAAGGTCCAAGGCATTCAGCCAGTATCAATGTCCTTTTCTAATCCTTTTAAATATAAAATGTATATTAGAAATCATACTTGCCATTGGCCTAGATTCATGACTACTCTGTAAGGGGGAGTTGTCAAACCACATTTGAGCCACCATATGGGACAAATTGGCCGCAACAGATTCCACCAGGATGATCTAACTCAAAGCATCTGTCTGAATCTTGCAGGGGAGTAAAGCTAACCTGATCAGTGACTTGGGCAAGGAAAGGCCTGACATAAGTATTGTCAGGAAATGCACAAAGTTAAGGAGGACAGAACATTGGCTCTGTGACCCAAGGCCTTTTTGGGGGGCCTAGAGTGCATGCCAGGAGGGATGGCTTCTTAAAGGTCCTACACTGGACTGGACACGGACACAGAGACTCCATAGCTCACCAGTGTGTGTCCAGAGCCAAGGACAGTGCCTGAAATACAGCAAATGTTCCAACAATTGATTGTTGCACAAGCTGATGGATAAATGTTAGAGCAGTGGAGAGAAGGGGAAGAGTAGTTCCACCATGTTCTTTGAGAACAGAGGCAATGTCATAGCTTTTATTGAGTACCTTGCTTACATGACTGGTTGTATTATTTTGTTTTATTAGTTTGTTTATTGGTAGCTTGTATATAAGTTTATTGGAAAAGGATGGAAGATGTTTAGGTGGAGAAAGAATGGTTCCTTCAAAATGTGTCTTCTGAGAGAGATCCCACTGCTCTCAGTTTTCTGGTTACTGAGCAGAGCAAAAGCCAGCTTAGGAGATGTTCTCAGCACTGGCCTTTATCCTCTCAGCAGGCATGTCTAAGGATCGGCTGTGAGTGGTCCCAGCTGCCCATTCTCTGAGCATGGTCTTTGCTTGAACGGGGCCCACTTCTGCAGGAAGGTTATGCTCCCCCACCCACCCTGGATGGCTCACAGCTAGTGACTAATGGACACTCCCTTAAAGTGGGACCATCTCTGTGAGGTAATTTGCATTTCTGAGTGTTCCTTGGACCAGGCTGGCTGTTCTCTATCCTTCTATTGGTGTCCCACCCTTCCTCAGCTTTTCTCCCCTCCCACCAGCTTCCCTGCCCCATGTTCTCCTGAGGGCATGCCTCAGCCTCAACCAAGCACTTGTACCTTGCTTGTAGGACACCTGACCTAAGGCAGCCAGGGTTCATCATTCTTCTTTTTTTTAAAAAAATTGATTTCAGAGAGGAAAGGAGAGGGAAAGAGAGATAGAAACATCAATGATGAGAGGGAATCATTGATCAGCTGCTTCCTGCACGTCCCCTACTGGGGATTGAACCCACAACACAGGAATGTGCCCTTGACTGGAATCAAACCGGGAACTGTCCATCCACAGGCGGAAGCTCTATCCACTGAGCAAAGCCACCTAGGTCTCATCATTCTTCTTGACAAGGCTTTGCCCTCTGCCTGGTCCGGCCTCCCCCTATGCCCTCCCTCCCCCCACCTAAGCTATAGGCCCCTCTCCAGACACTTACATGTCTGGGGACCTCATGTTTGCCTCCTCATCCTTGTGCCAAAAACAGTTGTCAAGTGAAACATCCCCTTTAGGAACTGCCTTGCTAATGGGACCAAATATTGGCGATGTGTCACTCAAGTCTCCTCTTCTAATGCACGGTGTTTGCTGGTCACTGGGAAATATTGCTTCCAGCTGTCCTCTACACTTTCCTATTCTTTTAAATTGGCATTCCCTTTCTTTACTATGTTAATATCTTCAATCAGGGTAGATCTTGTTGGCTTATGCCTTATTTTGTGTACTAAGGATGATGTTGCATATTTCTGATGTCGTCAATTTCCTGTCGATCTTACAGTTAGCTCCTGAAGGATAATCGTGCTTCAATCATTGTCATGCGCTGGGGAGAAAGCTCACTTTTACATCTACTCAATACATAGGTTTGAATTTCATTGGTTTCCCATTTCATTTCTGGGAGCAAAACTCTGTAAACACTTTCATTGAATAAGAAATCAAGAAAGTGGAATTTTGTTACAATAACTTCTCTATAAAAGGTATGTTTTATTTTAAAGATCCACAAGAGTCTACAGATTGATTTTGTTGCAGATGATGTGTGCAGTAGTATATCTACATACAGAAAGTGTGTCTACTTGCATGGAAAGGATATTCCAATCTCTGGCTCTTAGTGAAGTGGTAAACTAGAAACTTTTGTCTGGCTTCATTCCTACCTACCTCCCAGGAATGATTTGTAAACTAATGAGATAATGTCTGAGAAGCACTCTGAGCTCTTAAGAGAAAGGAACAAGATAAATGCAAGGTATCATCATTATAGTGACTGTATTCAGCTTCACTTTCACATTCTGGGAAAACGATTAGGCTGCATTTTCCTTTCCAGTAGTTCTTTCCCAAAGTGGCCAGGTCCTTGACTCCTGTACGTGTTGTGAGTTTACTGTTCTCTCTGGCCACACTACACTTTCATTATTTTAACAGAAACAAAATACACACTTTTAAGTAACTTGTCTTAGGTTGTATAGCCTCTAAGGGCACAAGCTGGGATTTGAATATAGATCTGTTTAAATTCAAATCCCCTCCAGTCCCCTCCACACTCTTTATGTTTCTACTGTAGAGGATTAGACATAACTTCCCTAACCTCCCTGATTTCATGGTGAGAGAAAACAGCAAGGAAGTTAAGGAGATTAAATAACATTGTGTAGCAATTCCATCTTTGGCGGGTACATTAAAAGGAGTCCTGGAATCTACATGGGATACCATAAGAAACAACTGCTCCGTTTAACCGTAATTTTTAAATAACAATTGTTATCACATTTTATAGTTAACTAGAGGCCCGGTGCACAAAAATTTGTGTACTAAGGGGGGGTCCCTTAGCCTGGGACCCCTCGGGGATGTCCACCTGCTGGTGTGCCTGGCCAGCCTGGGTGAGGGGCTGATGGCTGTTTGCAGGCTTGCTAAGCCCCCCAGTGGGGACCCTCACCCCATGGGGGTGTGGTCAGCCTGGGTGAGGGGCTGAGGGCTGTTTTCAGGCTGGCCACCTCCCCATTCAGGGTTCGGGTCCTTACTGGGGTGCTGGCTGGAAACAGGTATCTGGGATTTATTTAACATCTATAATTGAAACTTTGTTGCCTTGGTTCCCCGCTCAAAGCTTGGGTTGCCTCTGGCAACCCAAGGTCTCAGCCTGGCAGGTATCTGGGGTTTATCTTCTATAATTGAAACTTTGTAGCCTTGAATAGAGCTCAGGGCCCACAGGGCCCTGGCTTCCTCTATTGCCCAGGACAACTCCAGCTCCATGGCTGCCGCCATCTTAGTTGAGTTAATTTGCTCCTGATTGGTTGGTGGACATGGCTTGTGGGTGTAATGGAGTGAGGGTTAATTTGCATATTACTCTTTTATTAGATTAGATAATTTCTTTCATGGGTGAGGTGAAACATTGTACTTCATTTAAAATCTTTCTGATCTTGGTTTTCAGTAAGGTGGAGTATTTTCCCGTGTTTTCGTTTCTTTTCTCCTAGGTAGATTTCATGATTTAAACAATATGGACAGCAATTGCAACTCACTATCATATTTGTTGTGAATATTCTCCTCAGTCTGTTGTTTTCTTTTAGTTTATATTTTCATGTTGTGATTTCTATTATATGCTTATTTTGTTATTGACTTTTAAAAATCTAATATTTTAAAATTTTATGGGTAGTTTTGTGTGGGTCTAATTTCTTAAAGGTGGATGTGGTGAGAGATAACGAGGAGACTGAGGTGTGTTTGGTTGGAGTGAGGGTACCAGCTGGCCCAAGCATGCTATCAGGGAAACCTTGAAATATAGTTTTTATCTTGGCAGGCTATTTAGAGCAGAACCCAGAACTCCATAGTTGGATCCTAAGCAGGTGGACTATGCTAGTTTGTAATCATATGAGTGGTTGGGATTTTCCTTGGAATGGAGCTAGAGGTCCAGGTGAACCAACACCAAGAACCACACAGATGGAGAAGAGTTGCTGAGGGACCTGGGAAATGACACTTACTCATCTAGGGTGGCTTCATGGGTGTGCCCCAGAAAGCCCACCCACCACCACTTATGGCCCCAGAAAAACCTTGCACTTGGTTTGATGCTCTGCTATTTCTGTCTCATAATTTTAAGTAATTTTATATTTGAACATGTTCTTTGCAAGTGAAGTTCACAGGATGGTGGAGCATGACATGAGCAAAGGACAGACATGCAATATACGTGTCTGCTGTTCCTTGCCACCCATGCCCGGGAACACAGAATCCCAGGAACCTCACTATGTGAAGGAGTGCAAGGCAAGTGTTCCCTATGACCGAGGAAATGGGGGAGCACTGACAACCCCCAGAGGCCACACTTTCTGTTTGAACAGGAATCTGCTTCGAAGAAAGAAGGCAATAGCATTGTCAAAACCATTCATGACCAAGGAATCCTATCTATCATATTCTTTCTTATTCGTGTTATAGTAAGTCCTTACTTAACATCATTGATAGGTTCTGGGGCTTTCAGCAAAAATGACATATAATGAGACCAATGGCTAATTGATATAAACAAGAGTTAGGTTCTTACAGCCTCTCATCAATGTTATAAAAAATGACAAAACGACATTGGATGAAATGCCATTACTCAATGACCTGCTGCACTTTCCTAGTGGTCACTGCTTGTGGGAAAATTATGGTATAGAGGGAAAGAGAAAAAACAGACAATCCATAGTTTCTTTTCCTTTGAGTCATTTCTTACTCTCAGTAAGCTGAAAGTGGAGAGTGTTGGTAGAAAGTGGAGAGTGAATTAAAAACAGTTGGATTGGTTTTGTGCAGCATGTCAACAATTTTGCTTAGAACAAAATATGAATGCACGTGTGAGCTACAAAATATGATTTCAGTGATCTAGCAATTCATATGAATTCATTGGTCTTATATTTGCATTTAAAGCTGGCATTGCAGAATATAAAGATTTGGGTTAAATTCATGCTAGTAATTTAAATAATTTTATTCACATAGAACAGCATTAAATGACAAATAAAAAATGCTATGGCAATTTGAGAAGACTATGAAAAAAAGGGAAAATTTTTATATATTAATACCCTTAGCAGAACTTTTTTCTGCCTTTTGAACAAGGAATCCCCATTTTCACTTTCCACTGGTGCTCACAAATTGTGTAGCTAGCCCTGGATTTATCCAAGTTGGGAGAACAATTATCTTAGGGCATCTCAAAAAGTTGTTACTGGTTTGAGATGTATACTAACAGAAACTTGTATTTTGGAAAAAACGTTTTATACCATTTATGGTTTGTTCATATTTAGATGAATTCATCATGAAGGTAGTGGCTATGTTGTTTTGCTCACTGCTGCATCATTTCTGAACCCATCAGCAGATCATTGGCTGCAATAATTTATTGATTGTGCTTGCTTTTGACTCTACATTTTTCAATATTTTTTCAATATACTTTTAGCCAAAAGATGGCACTGCAGGAGAATAAGTGGATGAAACTTCAATTTGATTCAAGTCATTGAATGGGGTCTGTGAGTCCTAATTATAGGTTAATGTTAACAACTAGAAATAATCAATTCCAAAACTTGTAAACACTCACATGTGTACATCCTTTGGAAATATCTTAAGGAGATTAATGAAAGAAAATCATTTAGGCTTACGAAGCAAATTAATATTTCTATGACCATCGAAGAATCCTAATGGAGTTCCAACAAATACAACTGACATCCAAATCAGTCTGAAGTGTGTATTTATTGAAATGAATATCTGTTAGGATATTTACAAGGAGGATTTTCCTATTTCAGAAAAAACTTGTATACCATTTTTGCTTACTAACTTACTTTGAATTTCATGTCACTACTAAATTGTTCCCGAAATTTCAGTTCCCTTCTTAAAACTCCTCTTACATTTTGAAAAACCTTTTTGGATGAAATGATATTAAAACCACCAGCTTCTTCAAAGACCTCAGGACCAAATACACAGACAGCAGCTAGACAACCCCCAAGATAAGAATCTGCTCATGGTGTTTGCTGTGAATAATGAATGCTGGTTTTCATATTTTAGTGTCAGCCATCTGGGTGCCTGTGTGCCCAAGGCAAGTCACCAACTTCAGCAGAGCACCCTCCCCACAAATACACAATCTCTTGTATTATGTATCAACTTTACAAAAAAAATAGTAAAATTATTTATGCTCTTTTATTTTCACATGTGATCTGCTACCCAATTAAGGGTGTGTTTGTGTGTGTGTGAGATGGAAGCAAATAAATAAAATACAGTTCATCTGGAACAATATTTTGCACTATAACCTGATTTTTTGATTGGTTTATTTTATAGAATATTTTTGTCCATGCCCCGAAAGCCTGCAATCTAAATGGAAAAGTAAGGCACATACACACCAGTTAGCTGATTTTTCAAGGTTCTTGAGCAACAGATGCAAGTGAGCAATCTGCTTCAGACCCTGGATCCATACTACAGCTCACCAATTGTAGTTCAATATGCGGTATGAACTTGATGTTACCCAGCAGGAAGTTACGTGTAAGAGCCAGTGAAGGGAGAAGTACACAAAGGGGTTGGTGCATTTTCTCTATGGATGACTGTGGGCAAGGTTGTACGGTGGATAATCTCTTTAGCAGAAGTGTAATAAGATGATGTCTCCTACAAATTATTAGAAGTTGTATAGCTTTTGGAATTTAGAGACTTTGAAAGTATGTCTGCTGTAAACATTACATTAACAGCTTTTTTAAAAAAGTGCAACCACAGAATATATTAGCAAAGGAAGAAAGGCTTTCATTCCGCTTCCAAGTTTTTTCAAGTATAAGAACCAAAACCAATGTGGCTTCTAACTCAAATAACCTCTAAACAAATATTGTTACTTACAAATGAAAACATAGAAATGTATATATCTAAAAGTGTTAGTTTCTACAGGCTACACGGTGCCCAGGGATTTTGGCAGATTTCAGTGGGAGAAGAAAATGCCAGGTTGACAAATTTTTTATTCTTTTGGGATATCCTGTTTTGTAAAGTTATCATTTAGGTACCCCTGAATTCTCCCAAAAGAAGCTGACAAAGTATTTGAGAGAATTATAATTGACATGAGACGGGAAAAGTTTATTAACTTTGTGTTTGCATATTAAGCATACCAGAGAAAATTATCACTTGGAACAAAGCTGATGTTTCTGAATGGTTTTGTCGAACAGTGTAGCATTAAACCAAGGTCAGAAGAGATAAAAGCTGAACAGGTGAGAAGAAATCCATCAAGGCACAAAGCGACATTTTTTAATGGCTAAAACTCAGACACTTAGGAAAATATTTATCACTCAACTGTGCCCCAGTTTTTAAACATATTACAAAGAGCCAGTGTGTCTTTCTGAATATAAGGGCAGGCTGCTGTGTTTCCACATAGCCAGTTCAGAAATGTAGGACCAGTCCTTGCTTTCCAATGGTAACAACAACAAAAACAACAAAAGCAGCTAATGTTTATTGAAGTATTACTAGGCACCAGGCAATTCTCTAAGCACTTGAACATTAATAGCACTCCGTGTTAGATAGGTTTGATTACTTTTCTCAAGTTACAGATGAGGAATCCAAGGCACTAAAATGTCAATAGTGATCAAGAGAAGCCATTCATTGTCCTTGTAGATGCAGGCACAGGGTGACTGCAGTTTAATTCATTATCGGTGCTAAACTTGAGGTCATATGCTTTTAGGATTCACCAAATATCAAAGTCATATGTTTAGGAGTATTCTATGTGGTTAATTTTCTTCTTGGAGAATTTTCTCCCTCATACCAGATTTTGGGCAATGTCATACTCAGATTGAGGATGTAGGTCACTAGGCAGCAGGACTCCTGAACAATGGGACCAATATCCTTCCTGTGGGTTGGACAGTCTTCATAAACAAATCTGCTCAGTTGGTTAGAGCACCATCTCAATACACCAATGTTACGGATTTGATCCTCGGTCGGTGGACATACCAGAGTCAACCAATGAATGTACAAATAAGTGGAATAACAAATTGATGCCTCTCTCTCTCTCTCTCTTTCTCCTCCCCCTCTCTCAAATCAACAAATAAAATTTAAAAACCACACATATGACATATAATTTAAAACAAAACAAATCTGTCTAGACAGCAAATGCTGCTCCTCAGATTAGGGAAATTTTAGGGTGAAACAGTCCTTGTAAAGACAATGTAATTGCCACTGGCTACTGATAAGCATACTTATGTCAAACCCAGTGGGAAAATACAGTTCCATAAAGATGAATTGTTTTGAAAAACCATTGCGTGTTGCCAGAATTATGATATGAGAATGAGGACAGTACTCCAACAAAAAGCTCCCCAGGTGACTGTGACATGCAGCCTGGATGGAGAACTCTAGGTAGGGATAGCCTAGACAACTGAAGCTCCTCTAAAAAATTAAACGGCTAAATTGATACTTAACGGGGCAGAGCAAGCAAAAAAGTGCGTGTGATAAGATCACCTATCTGCTGTGTCTCCTGCTTAAGCATCCAAGAAATCTAGGCAGTTGTTAAAATGGGAAACCTCCTGAGAACATGACAACATATTCAGAAAAAAAAACTAAGGACTCATGTATTGATGCAATGTTACTTAAAAATCAGGGGGGGTGGGTTTGGGAGCTCTTAATTAGGTTCCCAAAACAAGTTGTACCACAGACAGACCACCACCTATGAATACCAAAATGCTAGACTCCTGTGAGAATGGGTGTAGATTTATGTCAGGCTTCTACAAAACACAAAACGTTTCCTGATAGTAGTCAATAATTAGCTAACAATTAACTTCCTATCATCTCTAGCCATCCTGTTGGGTTTATGATTATGTTTGGGATTTAGATATCTAAGCTTCTTGAGGACTCCAGAACACGATCTAAGTTTTGAGTTGTCTCTATAAGATTTCACTGCCCCCAGTCTTCATAAAAAACAAACAAACAAATAAAAAACAAGCAATGGTTCACAGTTTGTCATTCCCAGATAATTTCTGAAGGCATGAGCTCAAAACACAAGCTTACTTTATCTCAAAAAAGAGAGGTGAACATATAGAACTGTGAACCCTCAGGAAAAAAAGACAACTATTAAGAAACACAACAGAAGAAACAAACAAACAAACAAACAAGCCCAGTGGCCATTTTTGTACAGGGGCCTCTCATACATTCTGCAGTTCACAGAGAAGTCTGTGCTGAACTGCCTGCTGCCTACTTGCACTGTTTCTGCCATCTGATCCAGTCCATATAAAGGAGTTCCTGGAATTCTATTTCAACCAATAGGACTGAGGTTTTCCCCATCCAATCAGAGCTGTGCATCTCCTACCAATGATAGCAGTTCTATTTTGACTAATCAGAACAGTGTGTTTTGGACCAATCAGACTGTGAGGATTTGGATTCTGCATTTGCATGATATCAATTAGGGACCTGGGGCAGGGACTTCTGTCCATGTAAGCCAACTCCCCCCTCCCCCCAATACTCTCCCTTTCCACTTCAGACTGCCTCCCCCTGGCTGAGCTGAAATACCAAAGGGGATGTCTCACCAGAGCAGAGCTGTCTAGTCCAGAGGGGCCTGGCTCCAGGGCTACCTCATATTCATGCTGTAGCACAATTGAGCAGTTTTGCACTAAATGGTTTCCTTCTTTAGGGCACCCTAAATTGGGGATTCCTGTTGGCTCTGAATCTCCTGACCATGGGTTGACAGAATCAAGACTTTTCATCCTCAGACTTTCCATAGTGTCAGACCAATACAAGCATGGAATGTTGGTGTAGAATGGAAGTCAAATTCTTCCTTTTCTGTTCTCTTGATGCAAATGCCAATTCTGAATGGTCCTCTCTACAGATTGGAAGATCTTCAGGTTCTGGTCCTGAGGATCCCACAGCTGCTTCAGCACATCTCCCCCACTGTTGGGTAACTGTGAAATAAGGGACCCAGGCACACTGACCTCGCTCAAGTAGAACCAAATTTCTCTAGATCTTACCTAGAGAACAGGGGAAAAAAAAGGGAGGTTATTAGGAGAAATGGGGAACTACACGCTCTTTCCCCTAAGGCACGACAAACAACAAAACAACCTGAGGCAAAAACAAGGTTACCCCAAATGTGAAAAGTGGATGCACATCTGAACCATGATGCCCATTGTTGGAGACCTAGGATTTCCCAGAGCCTGTTCAGAGTTGAAGCTTCTCACAAGGTTAAAGATGGACGGGGTCACTGGTCTGGCTGTATTCTCTTTAATCAGTGCAAGTGGGTAAGTGTGGTCCGAGCATGAGTGACAGTCCTACAGAGTTGTGCAAACCCTGACCGCTCTCCTGCTGCGCCTGTGCATAAGCATTATAAGGTTCCTTGGGTTTGGGTAAACTCAGGGGCACAACCAGATGCCAGGATGTGTGCTTTAGGTGTCTGCAGAATGACAGGACCCAACAGAGCTTGGGGTCTGCTGGTGGAGGGCGCGGAGCACCATGGAGCGAACCATAAAGTCCACCAGACTGAAGAGGCCTGGCCTCTCCCTCTGTGTCCACGCTGGGGTTGGAGACTCGCCCACCGCGCCCAGGCACGGCGCCCGCCTCGCGTGCCGCCCGGGGGCGGGATCCCCACGCGCCGGCTCCGTCCCATTGGTCCCGGGGCACGCCCGTCCCCGGAGAGGCCTCGAAAGTTTCATTGAAGGTGGAGAAGTGCGCGCCCGCGGGGTAGCCGGGGCTGCGCCACCCGGGCGAGGCTGCACGGCGGCGGACGGGCGGGGGGCGCGCTGGCATCTGGGCGGCGTTGGGTTTTTATTTTATTTTATTTTTAAAAATTGAGGCCGTGGAGGAGGGAGTTGGAGCCAGATCCACTCCTTGGGAGTTCGTCTCGCTTTCTGCCCACGCTCGCACAATTCTTTTCTGGTGACAGAGGGATGGTTCTGGGCGCCGGGTAGCTGCCGCCCGGGTCTCCCCAGCCCGAAACCCGGAGGCGCAGAGGCTGAGCCACACCGCCGCCCGGAATCCGCCGGCGCCGCTCGGGGGGGCCCGCGGGCAGCTCCGAGAGCCCGGGCCGAGGGTCGTGCGGCAGGCTGCGCGGGCGAGGGCCTGGCCCGGCTGCAGAGGGACGTCGGCTTCAGAGGGGACTCCTGGAAGAAAACTCCCCTGCCGCCCCTGAGCAGCGCCTCGGGAGCCAGGCGAGAGCCTCGCGCGTCGCCCCCTTCCTCGCCGCGCCGCCTCCCAGGACCCTCCCCAAGTGCGTCGGCGCAGGGCTGCGGACCCGCCCGCCCGCGGGAGGAGCCGCTGCCGCCCGACTGGGGAGACCACACTTCATGGGCCGGCCGCGGAGGGCCGGGCCTCCGGGGAGGGGGCTACCGAGCGCCGTTTGAGGAACCGCCAAGAGCCCGGAGCGCGCCCTCGGTGCGGACAGCGCAGCGGCCCCGCCGGGGCCATGACCGAGCGGCCTCGAGCCGCCGGCAGCAGGAGGCCCTAGGCGGGCATGGGCCTGGCATCCCCGTTCTAGAGACCCTCGAGCCTCGCCCCTCTGCTCGGAGCCGCCCGACTGTCGCGATGGCCTCGGAAGTGGTGTGCGGGCTCATCTTCAGGCTGCTGCTCCCCATCTGCCTGGCAGTAGGTGAGTGCGGTCCACTCGCCCAGGTTGCTCGGGAGGGTGCAGGGGACGCCTAGGGGTGGGGGGGTGGGGGGGCGGGCTTCCGGGAAATCCTTAGGTCAGGGTTCCAGTGTCTGGGACTGTCCTCGGGAAGCCCGCGCCGCGGTCCCGGGGCCAGCGGAGCCAGACGCGCACCGTCAGCGGGGCCCCTCTCCCTTCCCGCTCCCGGGCGCACTGTCGGGGCTCTCCTAACGGTCCCGCTGCAGAGTCCGGGGACCCATAGGCATGTGCTGGAGATTGTTCGGTTTAGTCACCTGTGGAAGTTCTTTCGTGGAGTGCTCACGGGTGCACAAAGGATGCAGCCCTGGCTGGAAAGCGGTGGGCTTTGGGCCCCTTCCCAGCGCAGCGCGGGACCTCACTGGAGTCCCCAGTTCCCCGTTCCCAGAGGCGCTTAGATACACACGGTGCAGCCGGAAGGCACCGAGGCCACCACTCCCCCACGTCCCACAACTGGGACGGAGGAAGCGCAGGAAGACAGTGCCCCGAGGTTGCTTACTTTCTTTTATTTCCACAAAAGCCCCTACCACAGAAGTGTTGGAGGCTGACCCCACAGACGGCTGAGACCCTGTCCCGCCCGACAGGCGCCGGCCCTTGCAGGTTTCTAAAGGGATCGAAAGGCGGGTTAGGGGAGCTCAGTCAAGATTTCACTCTTTCTGTGAGGCTGAGAGCGTGTTGCAAGCACCTGGGCATCAGGTCTAAGGACACTGGCGGCGTGCTGGGAGCGGGAGCTCCTGCGTTTCTCCTCTCACAGACGGCCGTGCCTGTTAGATTGCAGCCCTGAAGAACGACTGACAGCTCCTTACTCCCCTGTAGACTTAGAAAACAGAACCATTTACAAAGAGACGCGGTCTTCGCAGAAAAGCACCTTTTTACATTTGCCAGAGGTTGAGGACTCAACATCACACCTGTGTTGTTTTATTTGCTCAAGTAATCCGACTAAAGAGGCGTTCCGTTCGAGCGTGTGCTGTGAGGGTCAGCCCCAGCTACCGGGAGGATTTTGCCATCGGCATTCGTACTGAGCGAGCGAAGTGTTTGGGGACGCCAGGGCAGGCTGGGCAGCCGCGCAAAATCCGGGGGTGGGGGGCGCTCAGACTGGAAGCCGTCGGTGGCGTGGCTGGTGCTCGCGCAGCCGGAGGGGCCCGCGCGCGCAGGCAGGCTTTGGCCTCTCGTGTGCCCTTTGCGTGTCCAGGCAGGACCCTTTTGCAGGGATCTTTGCCCTTAATAACCACGCATGCAGAGGAGGAGGGCAGCTTCCAGGAAGCCGAAGCGGCCCCCTAGGCCAGCTGGTTTAAGTTTGAAGACGAAGGGCTCTGGAAAGCCATCGGGGGAAACAGAGCCGGGCTACTTCTGGCTCGTTACACACAGGTCGTGCCCATCAGGGCCTGGGGGCCGTCTGTAGATGGGAAGCGCCTGGCACGTTCACTCTGTGCGGAATGGAAGCTAGTGCCCCAGTGAACAAGGGCTTCTCCTCCCACAGCCCCTTGCTCCTCCCCCCGCCTCTTCTCTCCCCGCCCCCGCTTCCCCCTCCCCTCCCCTCCCCTCCCCTCGTGGCCGGGTGGCAGCCCTTGGTGACTGATAGAAGAAGTAGGCTGGTGGTTGTCCGCAGCCACCTCAGTCCACTCTGTGACTTGCACATCTAGTTGAGTGAAAGAACAAAAGGATTTCCCCACTGATCGCCGGAGACCTTGCCCTGAGCTTAGGCTGGTGCACTTCTCCTGCTCTGCATGCTCCGCAGCCGGCCGCGGTTTGGGGCCCTTGTCATTCTACCACTAAGCCCTTTGGTAGGACTGGAGCTCTGCCCTCCAGAGGGCCCTGGGAGTGCGGCACTCGCAGATGCCGCGCACCCAGGTGCAAGTCTTCAGCAGGCGGCTCCAGAGAGGCCCAGGGGGAAGCTCCCAGGGGCGCTGGTCGGATCAGGCACCACTGTCCCGCAAATGGGGTCCCGACTCGGCCTGGCCCCTTTCCTTTGCCCCTCCTGGCTTCTTCCTGGGACCCCGTGGGCCCTCCGCAATGTTCACACCTTTAGGCTGGGGCCCAAGGATAGGCTTGCTCCGAGCCGCACGTGCGCTCGGCGGTCTGGACCTTCCGGGGATCTGCTTCCAGGAACTCAAAGATGACAGATCCCGCCCGCCTGTCATCCTGCTGGGGCTTCAGGGACACCTGGGAATGGGCCCGTCAGGATGATCCTTGGCCGCCTTCTCTTTCCAGCTCATTTATATGGATTCTCAGGCATTTTCTGACTGTGTGCGTGTTGTGTGTGTGTGTGTGTGTGTGTGTGTGTGTGTGTGTGTGTGTGTGCGCGCGCGCGCGCTCGCGCGTGCCTTATGACGGTATTATCTGTAGTCTCCAACAGAGCCTGTTGCTCTTTAGCGCTTCCCTGCCCCGCCTTGTCTAGTGTAAAGGTGAAAGGCACCTGGAACTTCGCTCCCTGACTGTAAGGGAGGAGAGCTCCTGGGAGGAACAGGGGACTTATCCCACCGCCCATCCCCTCACTTGTTGGTTGTTGCTTGACAAAGACAACCCACTTACAATGATCAATGATGCCTTCTAACCCGTGCACTTGAAGGGACAAAAGGGGGCTGGGCAGCTGTGGCCTGATGTGAGCATTCATTTATAGAGGAAGTGGATATTTTCAAGGTTATTGGAGGGTTTTCAGGTCTGCCTACTCCCCAGGTGCTCCTAAATCAAATATTCAGGTTTTCCTAATATCCTGGACATGGAGAGTGCAGTGATCTGTTTGCCATTAGAATCGATTTTTACATTTTAACCATCTATTTTTATATCTGGGCAAGGCAGCCTTCAAAGCCAACACTTTGAAGAAGCTTATGTATTTCACTTTAAACCCATTTGTCTAACATCATTGTTGAAAAAATTCTGCAGAGGTTCTCCAGCCTTTTCACCTAATGATGGATGTTAAAAATTAACTGCTATTGTGTTTAATCTGATCCTTAATATTTCCTTTCTTTTTGCCGGTAAAACAAATTTACAGAAATGTGATAAGTGGCAGAGGGCCTCTATTATGCAGGTGTTTTGTGGCTCTTGAGTGTTAAAAGCCTGAGAAAGCAATAATATAATATAACACGTTATTTGCCACTTAAAATGAACATCTGGTGACAGATTTTTCCCATGCCAATAGAAACTAGAAATTTTAAAGATCTCCTAAATTATCTCTGACTACTTGGGTAGCCATTCTGACTTTTTTCTTCAAGTAATACATTAAAAAAAAATTCAGACAAAACTTTTCATAGTATCATGCAATCTTGAATACTTGTTATGATAGCTGATCATTGCTGAGCACTTTAGAAATATGTTTACCTTTATTCTCTTTTAGGATGACCCCATGGACCCACCCCTTTTTAAGTGTATGATCTCAATCTATTCCTGGTGTATTTTTATTCACATGCTCCTGATTCAGCCGTGCCATCTTGCCTAGCGATGCTTGGAGTTCCCTTAACGTCTTACCTAGAAGAGATGACAATCCATTTCAGGGTTGCCTGCTTGGACAGAGCAGATGGGTCCAGGAGAGGCCAAGCTGTGGTAGCTTAAGCATCAATAGCTTATGCCTTCCCCCAAATGAAGGGACCAGAGTTAGGAGAAAACAAAGAACAACAGGAGACTGTGTAGCACCCAGAAAGAATCGGCCAACGAACTAGTACTCTGAAAAAAAATCACACTGGGTTAATAGTGTAAATCCAGGAAGAATCTCTAAAATTCCCTTTAGAGGTAGTTGGATTAGAATCTGAGCAAAAATATGGAGTCATTTTAAAAATATGTATAGGTATGGCTATGTAAACATCATTTTCTCTCTATTGTTTAATACATTGTCCTCTATGTAACATTTGCCATTTTGAAATCACATTTACTCCCTCCCCCTCTGCAAGAATTCCCACAGGGCCTGCTCGGAGTTTAGAGTTTTCCCCAACCTCTGGGGAGGCTCTCAGGGGTACACGCTTTCCGTGACTGAAGGCTGTGCTCACAGCATTTAAAGTCACTTCCTTTTCTGTCACACCTCCCTTGGCCTGATATAGGTAGATCATATTTATCATTTTCAAGAAACTGAAAATTGAAAAGAGTTAGAAATCTGTAGTCTAAGCTTAAAATAAAATATTTAATAAACAGAGATGGGCATGGTCACTTTGTCACCTGGGCAATAGATGTTAGAGCTGTGTGTCCACCCTGTGTGTCATGGGTATGTTGCTTTACAAAAAAAAAAAAAAAAAGATTTTTCTCATAGTCAGAGGTAAGTAGGATGCTTTAAATTTTACCTTTGGGGGAGGGCTCTTGCAGAACATATAATTTTTGTTTACCTTGTTTTATATAAGATGGTAATGTTTTCTGATTAAAACTGCTATTTTTGAATTCTCATTTCTTTGCCGTATTGGTAGGTACAAATATGCTTTACACTAGGGTATTATAGGTGGGCATACTTAAACTTTTTTGTATGTGAATTTTACCTTATGACTTGGCAATCTAAGAGACCTCTATTCACATCCAGTCTCTGCCCT
>PVJC01019683.1:0-29968 GCA_004026665.1 Murina feae | reverse complement strand
GCTGAGACACCTCCCCCCCCCGCTGCCTCTTTCCCACTCCCCAGCCCGCCACCTTGCTTTCCCACTTCCTGGTGCCCCGCAAAGGGCCTGGGAAGCCCACCAAGCAGGCTGCCGACCCCTTGCCACCTCTTACCTGCTTCCCGGTGCCCTCCAACCCTGCTGCCTCTTTCCCGCTTCCCGGTGCCCTCCAACCCTGCAGCCTCTTTCCCACTCACTGGTCCTGGGTCCTGTGCTGTTCTGCCCTGCAGCCGCTCTGTGCACTCGGGAGGTCCCTCAGCCCTGCCTGTGCCCTCTCGCAGTCTGGGACCCCTCTGGGGATGTCCACCTGCTGGCGTGCCTGACCAGCCTGGGTGAGGGGCTTTAAAGCTGCCCACAGCTCCCATTGACCCAATGTCCCAGCAAGGCTGGCTGGATGCAGGTTCTGGGGTTTATCTCCTATAATTGATGCTGTTCCTTTAAGGGCTGGGGTTTGTTTATCTTCTATAATTGATGCTGTTGCTTTAAGGGCTGGGGTTTGTTTATCTTCTATAATTGATGCTGTTCCTTTAAGGCGAGGCCTTTTACTAAGGAAGCCTCCTCTGCCTCACCTCTGCGGCTTCTATAATGAAACAATTGTTACTCTTAGACTCAGGCGGCTTCAGCTCCTTATATTGCAAATGCGTTGCAAATGTGTTTTGCTTCAGGCAAAGCTAAGTGAGTGGAGTGCAGGTAGTTTCCCTTTCGCTCCTGCTGCAACTGACGCTGCCTAAATGTTTCCTTAGGTCCGTGTTGGCGGCCACCATGTTGGCTGGGTTAATTTGCATACAGTCGCTCTGATTGGCTATTGGGTGTCCCAGAGAAACGGTTAATTTTATTATTCCGCTTTTATTAGTTTAGATAATATGCTGTTATGTTTATACATCATAATGTTCAGGACGGGGCAAAAGTAGTTTTACAGTTCATATAAAAAATAATACAAGAATAAATCATGATACAAGAATAAACGCTATTCATGTACTCACAGCTGTAAACCTACTTTTGCCCAACCCTGTATTTATTCTCTTATCAGTGGATATTGGGATTGTTTTTAGTTTTTTCCTCTATTATGGACATTAATGCAATACCTATTCTTGTACAAATTTCTTGGAAGAGAAATTCAAGATTGGTTCTAAGGATGTATATGTAGGAGTGAAATGATTTTAAAAGTATGTGAACGTTAACTTTAAGCTATGATGCCAAATAGTGTCCTAAAACTGTTTACCCATTATATTGTTGTTCAGAATGTAGAGAAGCTCCTGTTGATCCTAATCAACTCTGACACTTGGTATGTTAGACTTTTTAATTAGTGCCGTTCTAGAGACTGTAAAATGGTGCATCGTTGTGATTTTATTTTTTTTATTGAATTTACTAGGGTGACATTGGTTCATAAAACTGTATAGGTTTCAGGGGTACAATTCTATGACACATCATCTGAATATTGTATTGTATGTTCAACAACCCAAGTCACGTCTCTTTCCATCACTCTCTATCTGCCCTTTCCCCTCTTCTGCCTTGGCCCGCCCCGAGTCCCCCTGGTAATCACCATGCTGTTGTCTGTGTCAATGCATCATTGTGATTTTAATTGTCATTTCTTTCATTTAAAATCACTTTAAAAAATGCTTCCTTTATACTGTATTTGATAAACAACATTTCTAAATTATAATATATTTAATATACCCATCTTTTCTTAAGTAATTACTGTTCTTTTCTGTATTGTTTTTTAATTCTTTACTATTCAACTTCAAGGTCATACATTAATCTGTTTATGTTTTTATTTAAAATATTTTACGTTTTCTTTCATATTTAAATTAATCCATCTAGAATTGTGTGTGTGTGTGTGTGTGTGAGAGAGAGAGAGAGAGAGAGAGAGAGAGAGAGAGAGAGATGAGAGATAAAGAGATAGAGAGAGAAGCTGAGGAGTTGGATTTAATTTTACCCCTTTATGTACATATAACCTTTTGCAGGTATCAGCTCCCGTTCCCTCAAGGACAACTATATCCTATATGGAATTTCTATCTATGTGGGTTCTTTTGGACTTTCTCTTCTGTTCCATTAGTTATTTTGTATATTTTTCATAAATATCACATTTTATTAATTCAATATATTTAAAACTCTTAGACCTTTGGATGGGCTAGTCCTCCCACTTTGCACTACTTCTTCAACAATCTTGGCTATATTTTGCCCACTGCTCTTCCTTATACATTTTAGAATCAAGTTTTTTGGAACTTTGATTTTAAATGGTCTATAGTCAATTTTGTGAATACTGATACCTTTAAAATATTGAGCCTTTTTATTTGTTAATATGATATATCCCTTTACTTATTTAGATCTTCTTCAATATAGTTCAATAAAGTTTTATCATTCCTGTGTAAGGAGTAAATGTGCAATGTTACAACACATAAAGTTTTACTTCTTTATAACTTACTAGGGACCCGGTGCACGAAATTCATGCACGGGGGAAGGGTGGGAGTCCCTCAGCCCAGCCTGCCCCTACTCACAGTCCAGAACCCCTCAGTGGATGCCCTATGATGGCCCCAGTCTGCCAGGTGCCTTTTGTGTGTGTGTGTGTGTGAGAGTGTGTGTGTCACCACTGGGGACCTGCCCCCAGCTGCATCTGAGGCTCAGAGCAGTCATCCTGTGTGTGTCTATCTGCTGGAGGCCTGCCCCCAGGCACACCATAGAGGCTTGAAGCAGGTACCCCGCTGTGTTGATCTCTCAGACTCCTGCCATCTCCTACATGTTGTTCTCTTTTCTGAGCTGTGGCCAGGGCTGGGTGCTGCCTGCCTGCCAAGCTTGCCTACTGCCTATCTTCTTCCAGCCACCAGAGAGCTGAGCAAACCCCACCTGTTCACTGCCTTGTGGTGAGGCCAGCCTTTCCCCACTCCCCGATCCCCGCAAGGGGACTGGGGAGCCAGCCAGGCAGGCAGTGGGTGCCCAGTGGCCTCGCTGTTGGCCCCGGCTGCCTTTCTCCTACTCCCCAATTCCCTGCAAGGGGACCCGGGAGTCTGGCCTGGGCAGGCAGTGAGATGGGTGCCTGGAGGCCTCGCTGTGGGCCCAAGCTGCCTTTCTCCTGCTCCTCAGTCCCCTTACCCTGCTCCTCAGTCTCCTTGGGGGAATTAGTGAGCGGGAGAAAGGTGGCTTGGGCCAGTGGTGAGGCAGTTGGCGCCAGCCATCTTGACTGGGTTAATTTGCATACAGCCACTCTGATTGGCTGGTGGGCATGGCTTAGGCGTCCCAAAGAAATGGTCAATTTCAATATTATGCTATTATTAGAGTAGATAGTTCTTGTGTTCATAAATGGTAAATTTAAACATTTACATGTTCTACATTTTTGTAGGTTTGCTAACTACTTATTATTTTTAGTAATATGTCTGACTATTTTGTGGTATTTTCTGAGTAGACAATCATATTGTCTACAAAAAATCTGATTCTTGGACTTTTTTGGCTGCTGCCATAAAAGCAATGTCAGTTAAGATCCCATTGGTGTGACCTTCATAGAGTTGAAGAGGGTGATGACAGTGTTTCCTCTACCAATGCTGTTTGCTGTAGGCTTCTGAAAAATAGCACTTTTTTTAAGGTTAAAATAGTTCTAATCTGTTTCATTTTAATTTTTTATTTATAAAAACCTACATAAATGGGTGTTGGATTTTGCCAAATGCTTTTTCTGCATTCTTAAGATGATCATAAAGTTTTTCTCCTTTAAGCCATAAATGAATATTTACAATGACACAGATAGCTTTTCTAATGTTAAAGCATCCTTTATTCCTGGGATTAACCTGTTTTGGTTGAGGTGTTTTATACTAGAGAGAGAGAGAGAGAGAGAGAGAGAGAGAGAGAGAGAGAGAGAGACATTAATTTGAGAGAGAGACATAGACATTGATTTGAAAGAGACACATCGATTGGTTGCCTCCTGCACGGGCCTGGCCTAGGCAAGGAAGGATCCTGCAACCAAAATTCCTTCCCCTCGACTGGGAATAGAACCCTGACCCTTGGGTGTGCCGGCTGATGATGCTCTACCACTCCGCCACACCCACCAGGACTGGTTGACTTTTTAATTTGTTTACCTCTTACTTTGCTCTCTGGAATTTATTTAAATTATTTCTATACCTTTAGTGATTATCCTGAAATTTCACCATTTATTTTTGCCACGGCAAATTTACATTATAAAATTTAAAGCTAAAAAAGTTGTAACTCTGCCCTGACCGGTTTGGCTCAGTGGATAGAGCGTCGGCCTGCTGACTGAAAGGTCCCGGGTTCGATTCCGGTCAAGGGCATGTGCCTTGGTTGTCCCCAGTGGGGGGTGTGCAGGAGACAGCTGATCGATGTTTCTTTCTCATCGATGTTTCTATGTTTCTGACTCTCTGTCTTTCTCCCTTCCTCTCTGTAAAAAATCAATAAAATATATATTTTTTTAAAAAAGTTGTAGTTCGACCCCAAGGCACAAGGAACTTTGACTTTTTGAATTCTGATCACCACTCTTCTGGTTTACACTCTGTCATAGCAGCTGTCTTTTCTGTTTTGTAATGTGTGATTGGATCTCATTGTTTGATCTTAATAGGTTGGAACTCTGTGGGCCTAACTGAGGGATTGGAGAAAAATTTTTGCCAAAGAGGTGCTGCTTCTGTCAGTAACTAGGAGACACACTCTCCAATGTAAGGATCTCAGTTCAGCTTGGGAATTCCAGGCCCCTCTTCCCATCCTGAGGCAGTCTCCCAGTTGCAGTGATGGCATCAAGCCTTCGGTAACCCTGTTCTACTCCTCTGCTCACTTCCCAGGTTCCTATCAAGGGGCCAGGTCTTCCTTTGATGCCTAGCTTATGTCCTTGTCCTGTTTTAAGAAGAGACCTTCATTGGTGATCTTCCCAATCCCTGTGGGACCAATGGAATCTGAATGAGTCTGTCTTTTCCAGGCATTAGGTGAACGGAAAAAAGAAGTTACTTTTTGGGCAAGACTGCTCTAAGGGGAAGTCTCCCTTTCAATTATTTTTACAATACAATCAAGGCAAAATTATTATCACACATTTACATTGAAGGAATTTTGATGTGGAAAGGCTAATGTGCATGAGATACAACAACAAATTAAGAGATTAAACTCTTTATTTAATTAAATGAATTAATTTATTTTAACATATTTTTATTAACTTCAGAGAGGAAGGGAAAGGAAGAGAGATAGAAACATCATTGAGGAGAGGGAATCATTGATCGGCTGCCTCCTGCATGCCCCCTCCTGGGGACTAAGCAGGCAGCCTGGGAATGTGCCTTTGACCGGAATTGAACACAGGACCTTCGAGTTCGTAGGCTGATACTCTTTCTTTCCACTGAGCCAAACCAGCCAGGGCTTGACTTGATTTTTTAAAAATTTCAACTCCATACTCTTTTAGACTTTAAAACTATTATTAAAACATACAAAATAATTCTGTAAGACAATAATACACAAATGCTGAGGGAGGTAGAATAAGGATGTGATCAGAGTGTTCTTGCAGAAATAATTGTGTGTGTGTATGTGTGTGTGTGTGTTGTTATTTTTTTTTTTTAAGAATATGGTGAAACTCAGTTACACTGTTGCTCATAATTCTCCTACTTACCTGCCCCAGCCTGACTCAAGATCCTTCTCAGCAGCTTTGCTACCATTCATTTGCCTCCCCTGTGACAGATTTTATGAAATTGTTTTACATACTTGTCTCCTTGTTATTCAGATGCTGTGGATGGATGATTGAGACTAACAAATCAAATGACTTCCCCAGTGTCATGCTCTAAATTGTGGTGGGATCTAGGAATCAAATGGACTCTTGTCAGTTTCTGGAATCCATTCTCTTAAACGTTTTTCTATCTCATAAATTGTGTATAGCAGCATAGTTTTCTAGGAGTGAGGAAGAATTGGGCAGTGATTATAGTTTGAATAGTAGCACTGCTTTTTCGACTTTCATAGGCACACTTTTAATGCGTGGGTCAAAGAGTGAAAGTCCCTCTCCATCAATTTTTGTAAATAAGCAGTAGTCTCTTAGAAGTTCTGCAGTCTTCTATATTTTAAATAAAGCCCTAATAGCTGAGATTAATACTGCTTTTCTAAAAAAATCCTATGTATCCCACAGAATTTTTAAATATGTTTTTATTGATTTCGGAGGGAGCAAGGGAGAGGGAGGTATATACATCAATAATGAGAGAGAATCATTGACCAGCTGCCTCCTGCATGCCCCCTACTGGGGAGCAAGCCCACAACCCAGCCCTGATTGGGAATCAAATATGACCTTTTGGTTCATAGATTGATGCTCGATCCCGGAGCCATGCCGGCCGGGCCAAATTGGGTTTTTAGATGAATAATGTGTACTGTGGCCAGAGTAATGGGCTTTGGAGCTCTGACTCATTGAGCTCTGAAGAGTAATAGCTCTGACACTTAATTGCTCTATAGCCTGGAATTTATGTGACTTATTTGTTAAGGCCTCAGTTTTTTCATGTACCAATTTGTACCTAATTTTTAAGTTGTTGTGATGATTAAATGAGATAATGTGTATAAGGAGTCGGAGTCTGGTACTGGCACAAGTTCAAACAGTAGGAATTACAATTATTTGCAAAGGTAAATTGTAAGTAGGTTGTGTAATTTTCCATATCCTAAAATTTTTATTGAAATTTATGTTAAATTTGCAATAAGAAATGATTGGAAGAATCTATTAAAATATATAATGTACATAATTTGACATGATTTGACCCAATAGTAGCTGTTAAAATTGCATGTCTAGAGAAGTGTGATACTGCTTTGCAAAAGTCTATGCAGATATACAAATGGTGCAGCTCTTGAATATTCTGAGGGAAAGCATAAATTGTGAAGAGAAAACATAAGCACCCCTAGTTTATATCATCTGGAATAATGGCGTAATAGCTCAGTAGAGTAGGAGAGCATCTGGGCAGGAGAGCTTATTTTGTATGAAAAGTGGCAGTTGGATGTCCCTTGATTTTTCTGTAGTTTATATAAACAGTGCCTAACAATAAATCCGCTTGTGTTCAGCCACCCAGTCAGCCCCATTTTTCCCCCTCAGTGAACAAAGTTACTTCCTCTTGTGGAAGAATTTAATAAAACATTTGAAAAAATAAACCTTTGATAGAGCTGAAAAAGAGAAAAGCACATTTGTCTTATCTGACATCAGAACTTAAAAGCAGTTCTGAAAAGGGCCATTTATTGCCTAAGGGACTTTTATTTTTATTTTATTATTTGAGCATAATGTGCTAGGTAACTATTCTAATGGCCATTTAAAAGAAGGAATGCCTTTCAGCAAAACCTCTGGAATGCTCCCTGGCAGATACCTCCATTCCTTCCTCCCTATTCTTCTGCCCCACCCTGAAGTCCCTCCTGACTTCACTGGGTGACATCAGCCTGGGGCCCATCCCCAGGAGGAGATCTCAGGGCTGCGAGGCAGTCCTGGAGCTGTCTCATGCTGGGGACCACAAAAAATTCCAGAAGTTTCTTAGCTAACACCCTTTCAAAGATCGAGGCCTGTGGAAAACCTACGCACGGAAAGTCTGTTTCTATTTCAGTTGTGTATCAGTTAAGATGGAAAATTTTTAAAGTCCACACAGATGGTAAATAAATTTCTGCTACATGAGGCAGTTCCTGGAATAAAGCAATTTTCTCAAATAACAAGTGCCAACTTATTTTTTCAGAGGGACTTATTTTTAACTTTCCCAGGGAATGGCTGAGAGGCGGGGAGCAGTGTCCATCGCTTTAGGAATCTGAGGCTCCTTCAAGAAAAAACGAACGCTGTTCTCACTACGGCCATACATGAATGTATACATGCACATGTCGGTTGAATGAAGGGAGTGGTTGTTCATCTTTTTGGGGGAGGGGAATGAGTAAGGGAGTGAGAAGATGGAAATTTTGCAGAAATATTTATGTTTTCAATTCAATGCTTAGTTTTCTTTAACACTCTAAATGTTATGAAATTAACCCATATTCTTGCTTAGGAATTCATTATATACGGTAGAGCAAATGTAGATTTATAGTTGTTCATATGGAAATAATACAATAATTAATTAATAATAATAATACAAGAATAAACTGTGTTTCTCATACCCACAACTGTAAACCTAGTTTTGTCCCACCCTGTATATCTTGAATGAATGACCATCAGTCCTTGGGATTTCTCTACACACTTGGCCTTGGCCTGCATCCCTAGAAGTCTTCAGCTTTAGTCTCCCAAGACATGGTTGCAACCCCCTAATGGTTTGTTAAGTCATGCTTTGTTGGGGAGAACCATCCCTGACCTGCAATTGGCAAAAAATACTGACGTCTAGGACAAAACCATGCCATTTGCTAAACTGGGGCGATTCAAACATTTTTTTTTTTAAATAGTAGATTTGTATGCTTTAAGAAACACACAAATTGACTATTAATTAAATTGTGTTATAGTATACCGATCGTTTTTAATGAAGGCATTATAGCAGAGTACTCTGTATATAGCTCTCAGGAATATAGTAACTATTTTTTTAATAAAATATTTTGCTTAGCAAAACAGAGGCTCAATCCATCGATCAAGCAATACCTACTGAGTGCCTAAATGTTAGTCACTGAAGGAGTCAGGGAAAAAAAACATGTCTTTGCCTTGAAGATATTACAGTTGAGAAAACCACCGAAAGCCAGACTATGTGATGCGACGGACTGGAGGGTGATACGCTGACCTGATATGCTAAGAGAGACAGTTCTGTGGATTGAATATTTGTGTCAAGTTATGTAGAAGCCCTAACAACAGCCTTTGGGCAATAATTAGGTTTAGAGTCCTTGTGATGGGATTAGCATCTCCAAAAGGAAGAGCAAGCAGAGCTTCCTTCTACCACATAAGGCCACAATGAGAACATAGGCATTGGTGAGCCGAAGCTGACCACGCCATCACCCTGATCGCAGACTTCTTGCCTCCAGAACTGTGGGAAAACAAGTTTCGTTTCAACCACCCAGTCTAAGGTGTTTTGTTTTAGCAGTCTGAGCAGACT
Source organism: Murina feae (assembly GCA_004026665.1). Taxonomy (NCBI): domain Eukaryota; kingdom Metazoa; phylum Chordata; class Mammalia; order Chiroptera; family Vespertilionidae; genus Murina; species Murina feae. The sequence goes on along the minus strand of PVJC01019683.1, from coordinate 20,972 downwards.
AACCCAATGCTCAGGCGGAATCTCTGAGTAAACCACCCACATAGAACAGGAAACAAATTTTTAGAAGAGAAGTTTTAAAGTCCTTTTTTTATTGATACTGTTATCATTCCTCAGTTGCAGTGACAATGTGGTGTGTGTGACAAATTCTAATGCTTGAGCATAAGCACTGACAAGTAAACAACAATCATCACATTGAGACACAAACACAATTTGCTAACAGACAAGTATGTGAGAATTAGGGAAGATGGGAGCTGGGAGAAATAGAAAGGTTTCTAAATTAAACCCCCCTTGGATAATGAGGAGATATGTTTTCAATTCAATGCTTAGTTTTGTCCCCTTTGGAGGGGACAGACTGGCCCTATGTCAGAAGTGTTGTAGAGCTGGGATAAGAGCAACACTCTTCCATAACTAACTCTATACCATCTCTGTTATAACCTACGAAACAACAACAGGTCCATTGTTACTGTTCCATAGTATGTATGTAAAAATTGTCAATCTGGTTTATTTAGAATAAAATGCCTCTGAGATTAAGTCCCCCAAATTGTTTGTCTTGGTTTTCTTTTACTTGGTCACTAAATTTCTTGTGATTTTATATCAAATCAAAGTGCAGGCATTAATGACTGAATGAAAAAATATTTTGGTAATCATATAATTATAATGGCTTTTTTTTTTTGGACAAAGAAGGCTAAACTATAATTTTAAAAAGTAGTAAATTTTCTAAACATTTGCAGCTGTTTTTCCTTTTTGACTTAAATATGTTGTGTCAGGGTTGAATTTGTCTAAAAGCATGTAAAAAAAAAAGGTGTTGCCTATATATAGTGCAGCATTTTCATAATTCAAGTTTGTTTCTGAAAATCTTCACTGTAAAGAAAACACTGACTTTTTATTTTGATTCAAAAAGACTTTAGTTTTCTGATTTTTGAGGACCCAGCATAAGACCATCTTTCCTATCACGCCTTTGGCTAAAAAATAGTGGTTAAAATAATGCATTGCCTGTTATTCTTAGCATGTACCCAGAAACCATGAAGATTTTTTGAATGTATTTAGTGAATTAAAGAGAGAAAGTGAATAAAGACCCTATTATGAATAGTAACCATAGAAAATAAAGATTATAAACAGTAGTAGTTTCACAACGAAAAGAAAGACATAACCATAACCACAACACCTCCTCCAGGGATGAGGACACTCCATGGGGTACCTCAGCTCTGGGAGGGACTGTGAGAAATATTAAGCCTGAGGTGCTACTCAGAGTGTTAGAAGAACATGCCATAGAATGAAGTCGGTGATTGACTAGTGTAGAGTACGTGGCATTAAGAACCGGATTTGTGATGTGAAAGAGACCAGGATGTCATCTTGGAAAACTAATTAGTGATAATGAAATTATGCAGACTCTAACAAGAAAATGGACCTAAGCTATCATCATTTCCTTCAATTTAGTATTGTATGTAGCTCTTACATGCATGTGTCATAATTTCATAACCACCCCTCCATTGAATTCTGAATGGGTGGTATAGAAATGTATATAAAATAGACGGTTATCATTATGTTTACCATTTCCCAGGATAAGAAAGGTGAGTAGATTGTCTATTAAAGCAAAAAAAGAAGTGATAGTGGGGGAAGGGGAATCTGGGGGAAGGGCAGGGGAAAAAAGAGATATATGTACTAATCTTTGTAATACTTTATGTAATAAAAATATATATATATTAAAAAAAGGAGCTATAGGAGTGAATCGTGATGGGGAAAATGAGTAATAAGCATTACATGCTTTTGAACTTATGTAGAATAAAAAGGAAATTATTGTAATGTTGTTTCAGGAACCCGATTAGTATCATTTATTGTTTTGTGAATATTAGCTTTCCATGACTTTCTGTAAACATCCACTTAAGAGCTTTACGTTTCATGATGCTTTTGAAGCATTATACCAGTTATTTAAAGTTAGTATCTATCAGAAAATTTAATTGAGGTTCTCAAAATATTAAAGATATTCAAAACATATATATTCAAATATATCTTAATAATTTCAACAGAGTTTTCTTATGCTGCCAAGAAGTTAAATTTAGAAGAGGAGAGAAGGCACATGTGTGTACATATCCACACCCAGTTCTCAGTATGGTTAGTACATAGGTAATCTGTCTAATAAACTAGTACATAGTACCAGGTAATCTGTCACCTGAATAAGACTGTTAGAAAGTGAAAGGGGGGGAGGTGCCTACGAAGTCAGAATGTGGGACAAAAGGCATAAACCTGAGTGTCCAGACAAACTAGGATGAATGGTCACCACACTAACGGAGCATGCACCATAAATGTTGTTATGAATGTTTTTGTTTCAAGTTTTTTGAGTTTCTTGAGGAGAATGACAATAACTTATTCATCTTTGATTATCAGGCAGCTAACATAATGCCCAAATGTTAAATGGTTAAAAATAAAAAAAGCTAAATGAGTGAATGAATGAACGTAAATATGTTTATGAAAATAACTATAGTTTTATTTTAGGATAGATTCCTTGATGTATGTGAAATCAAAAAAGATGACAGCAGCAGTGTCAAGGATGGAAGACATCATGGTGAGTGAATCGTCTTTCCTTCTTTTAGACACATAGCAAGGGTGGTTGTGCTTTCCTCCCACATCATCTTACTGAATGGAGACAATTTTGTAGTCAGTCTTTGGGGAATACAGACTCACTCATTCATCCATCCACCCACCCATCCATCCCCTAGACAACTTCCTGTTTTTCACTATGCCATATTGATCCCTGAGACGACACAGGGGAAGTACATAGCCTGTGTCCTCAATGTGCATTAAAGGACCACCAAATTCTGGCATTTATTAGGTTCATCCTCTATCAAGCTGAAAAGAATTATTAACTTTCACTCATTTTACTTTTATTCTCAGTTAAGACATTTTTCAGGGAGAGGGGAAGGAATATGTGGATTTGGGAACTTCAAGAAAATTGAGTGAGTTTGAAACAGTTAAGTAGTAAATGCTGGAATGAGGCAATAGGTGTATAGAGTGACTGCTATGACCCCCTCAGAGCACATGCTGGTCAGAGAGTAAGGATTTGCAGTGCATTGCAAATGCAGTACAGGATTCATTAGAGAACTGAGATAAGCTTAACATTTTAACAAAGGGTAAATATAGGGGACTTTAAAATACAAGCTTGGGGAATATGGTCTTCATCTGAAAAAAAATCAACAGATTGGTTAGCTTGTCTACGAAGGGAAATAACTTCATGCTGAAGTTTCCTTACAAAGGTTAAATTTGATTATACCGTGTAGCATCAATGGAATCCAAAAAGATAGCAAGGAATTTCTTACAGTTCCTCCTCATGCCAAATTGAGCATATGGGTAGGGTGGACAATGAGAAGTGGAGAACATAAATAGTATAATCCTACAAGAATCATAGAGAGAGCACACACCAGTCACCTATTCTAACCAATTTTCTTTAGTCAGAACCAGGAAAGGTCAATTGAAAACATAACCAACGGACACAAATCACTGGGGGGTAGCGGAGGCTGGGGAAAGGGCAGGGGAAAAAAAAGAGATATATGTACTAATCTTTGTAATACTTTATGTAATAAAAATATATATAATAAAAAATTTTAAAAAAAGAAAACACTAAAACTTTAAGAAAAATCAGTAGCAGGGAAACAGACTGCTGTACAAAAAGGTAATACCAACAGCACATTAAAAGCCTCTCAGCCTCATATGAAATGATTGTTATAATTGGTATTCTCAGAGGAATATGAGAGAATTGCATCTGTAAAGCATGAGCATGTGACTAGCAGAGTTACAAGCTGAGAACATCCCCCACATCCTTCACCTTTGCCCTGGTGACAGGTATAAATTCTCAGCTGCAATCTAAAGGCAAACCTTCAAACAAAAACAGGTACATTTTATGTAGAAACGTCCTCCTATTACTTGCTAAGGTTTACATTTATTTTTTATTAAAATTTCCAAAGAGCTGTCAGGTTGAATTAAAGATGAGAAAATATAGCTCGAGCTGATTAAGAGATTTTATTGGAACAAGAAGATAGTAAAAAGGGTAATTATTATGTGCACTAGGATGATGCTCAGAATTCCGTGCTGTCTTCACTCACATATCCATTCTACAGAAGTGTAGGAAGAGCACACTGTATGCCAGGCATGGGCTCAGCCTTCAGAGGACACAGGTGAGTAAGTTATGAGTAGAGGGATTTAGTTTGGAGTGTAGGTATGTGCATTGGTTCTCCGAGGCTGCGGTAACAAATTGCTCATACAAACTTAGTGCCTTAAAATGAAAAAAAAAAATTTCTTGCAGCCTCTGGGGCTAGAGATGAAAGGGAGTTAGCAGGCTCCAGGGGAGGGTTTGTTCTCGCCTTTTCTAGCTCTGATGGCTTCAGGGGTTTTGGGGCCGGTGGCTGCATCACCCTAATACCTGGCCTTGTCCTCTGTCTGTGTTTTCTCCTCTCTGTCTTTTATAAGGACACTAGGTGGTGGATGTAGGCTCCGCCCAGCTAGTCCAGGGTAATTTTGTTTTGAGATCCTTAACTTAATTCCATCTGCAAAGACCTTTTTTCCAAATAAGGTCACGTTCACAGGTTCCAGGGGTTAGGAATGCACATACTTTTTTCTTTTTGTGGGGGGGGGGGCACTATTATTCCACTACAGCATGGACACATGAATAGATCATTTCAGTACAGTGTGGAGTTGCGCTAGGGTCCGCACAAGGGCTCAGAGCACCACAGAGAACATCAGGAAGGAGGCCCCAGTTTAGTCTGAGGGGTTCAGGGAAGACTTTTTTGGGGAAATGACATGTAAGATGAAACCTGAGGAATGGCAAGAGCGGAAAGGTGGTCTAGGGAAAGCTTTGTGGATGAGAGAGAATGATGAGTAACTCAGAAGAGTTTAATGTGGCTATAAAACATGATGAGGAAATGTACAAAAATTACACTTTGTAAGTAATCAGGGCCCAGATTGTGACTGTCCTTGAAAACTGTGTCTAGAATATTAGCATTTTAATATATATATATATATTTCAGAGAGGAAGGAAGAGGAAGAGAGAGATAGAAACATCAATGTTGAGGGAGAATCATTGATTGGCTGGCCCCCACTGGGAACCAAGCCTGCAACCCTGGGCATGTACCCTAACTAGGAATTGAACCTTGACCTCCTGGTTCGTAGGCTAATACTCAACCACTGAGCCACGCCAGCTAGACTATTGGTATTTTAAATCTGTGGAGGGAGAGGGACAGATTTGCGTTGTATAAAAATAATTTGGAATGCAGTACAGAGAACAGATTGTTGGGGGATTAGGGCTGACCCCAAAGAAACTGTTGCTGCAGTCCTTAGAGCAAGAGGTAGTAGGGGATATAAGAGGTTGGGATGAGAAATATTGAGGATGTAGAATTGCTATTTTCGAAACCATCACTAATGACTGCCAAATGCACAGGTGTATTTCTGCATTGCTTCTAAGGTTTCATCTGAACTTTCTAGAACTATGACTAGCCGCAGGTACGTATAGTCACGTAACAATACAAATCTAACAGCAGGTTTGAATAAACATTTTGAATTTGTGAAATATAACTCTTGCATAGATTGATTTCCTTTAGTTCCTAGTGCTATGGCTGCACGTCCATTTGCATTGTGGCCGAGTAAATGTGGATATTTTACATTCCTTCCGAAGGGGAAGGATGGGGCTGGACATTGGGGTGGTGGGTATTGCGCATGGCTCACTCCTAATCATATGTACCTGTTTAAGTTCATTTGATTTCAAAGAGAAGGTTAGGAGTGCAGGAAGTGATAAGGGAATTCTGTGCAGAAAGGAAGAAGGCAGCAGCAGTGGGAGAAGGGAAATATCTCCCTTTGAACATAAGCAGTTCCTTCAGGGGAATGAGTGGCAGTACATGTCAGCTGCTTCTCACCTGGGTGCCCACTGGCCACAGCAGGCAGGTGCTAACTGACTGACATGCAGAAGACAGATGACCCAGCCTCTGATTCCAGAAGAACAATTAGCAAATTATCAAATATTTCCCTTTGGAATTTTAAGTGTAACTTTGTGGTTCCTTTATCTTCCCTCCAATAAGTTCCCTGGGTTCTACTAACACACTTCTACTATTTTCTACTTAGTAGGGACTGACTTTTATTTTTCTTATCTGAGCGCCTGTATTGCACAGAAAATCTGTGTGGCCATTTTTTATTATTCGCAGTATTCTGTTTCAGTCTCACAGCATAAACAATGGATTTGAAGTGACTTTAATGTAGGTTGATAACACACAGCATAAAAATGTCCCCTCTCTGAGCCTGCAGCAGTCATGTTTTCCTATACGTCCCAGCCTTTCAGAAGGTTTGCTATGACCTTCTGTGTTATACCAGAGCTCCATCTCCTATTGTGCAGTCCTCTGATTTTGGAAGGAGTATCAGAGGCACAAATATGGAGCAGCCAGCCACAGGCATCACTCACTACATCAATGTAGTGACTTCTCTATTGACACCTCTTGAGTAAATTTGGTCCTCTTCAAACTGAAAAGAGTGATGGGAAAGTCAGTGATTCAATTTCACAATCAACTGGCTGACTGTAAGCAACACACTGATTGTCTATTTATTCTCTATTAAGGAAATAAATGGTCTCAGTGGTCAGGGTGGGAAATTTAGGATTACAATAACCATAAGTAATTGTGTATGAAAATGGAGGAAACAGGTTAATTTCCACTTTAAATTGCCCAGAATAGGCTGATATATAGCTGAACATGCTTTCTTGTTTCTAGTCTAGACAGAATTTTCAGTATAAAAATTTAGTGATTTACATAATTACTGCTATGTTAAAAAAAAATTACATGGGGACCCTACTGAAATTCACTGTCTAGCTGCCTTTCTCCCCTGCCCTTCTTAATGATTGCTCACAGTATGGAACTTGTTTGAAATACTTTTCAGCTTGTTTAAAATTATCATGCCTCAACCCAAACACTGTGGACATCTGAGAGAAAGCACTTTGTAACTTCTAAGTGGATAGAGATAATATTTATGATAAAAGTCTAGGTTGATCACAGGAAAAGAATACAGAATAATTGAATTAAATGAAAATCATGCCTCAGGAAACAGCAACTTTTCATTATCAACCTAGAAACCAGGACAAGCTGAGAAAAGCAAATTTCATTTTAGATTCTATTTTCAGTTAAAATTTTATTTTATATTTTTAGTCAGCATATACCTGAAATGGTAGTTAAATTCTTAAAGCTGTATTCCCCCCCCCTCGTACATAAAGTAGACAAATGTCTGAAATAGAAGGATAAAACATTTCCTTTCATCATTCAAAAAAACCCCCTTAATATTAGGTTTATGTTCCATTGCACTGTTGGCCAATTCTTCATGATTACTTTAAAATTATAGCTTTTCTATGATAATATGCAACTCAGCATCTTCTCTGCGGGGCAGCAAGTTTGCATTGATAACAGAACATACCACTATTAACTCACTAAATTACAGCTCTTGGGCCCTGTCAATACACACACATTATTCCAGTTATAGGGAAAAGCAAGGACGTTTAAAATCTCTTCCAGCTGGAACGTTCTGTGAACCTATGAAAAGCAAATTCTCTGTGCCTCATCCCATATTGGTTTGTAGGATGCTGCCTGTAAGAGTCTAGTCAGCTGAATGATGTCTTGCTTGATGGGTAAATGAACATGTGACAGAACATTAAACTTCGTTACCATCTTACAGCAAAATGAAGACAAAATGCCAAGAATGTTATTGAGGAATGAGTTAAAAATTAAAGTCCCATCTACATACTGTGAAAAATAACTACTCTGCACTCAAGAGCTCAGCTGTTGGTTTCTTTTTGTTTATTTGTTTAATTCTTTATTGTTGAAAGTATTTTCTCCCCATTGTCTTCTCCCAGCTCAGGACTTCACCCCCCCTATTGTCTATGTCCATTGTATGCAAACAAGTTCTTTGGTTGATCTCTTACTCAGTCCTTCCCCCCCCCCCACCCTTCACCCACCCTCCCCTGCCTTCCCCTGAGGTTTGACAGTCTGTTTGATGCTTCTGTGTATCTAGATCTATTTTTGTTTATCACTTTATGTTGTTCATTATAGTCCACAAATGAGTGATTTATGTGATACTTAGTTGTTTGTTTCTTAAGGTAGCACTGGTCAGCTGTGTTGACTCGAACTCCACTTTCCTGTGCCTTTGGGGAAAGTGGAGGTGGGGGAGCGGAGAAAATGGTCCACAGTCCTTGAAGGTGATATTTATCACGGAGCTGAGCCTGCTTCCAGTTGGTTTCCTTTTGTACTTCCTTTAGAAATGTGGAAGCAGAGCATCATCAGCCAGTTTGCTAATGTCCCTGAGACAGGTAGCTTCCACCTAATTCCTGTGTGTTTTTTCGCTTCCTCACCTCCAAGTCTCAGTAAAGAGGCTTACTTACTGCAGGAAGCCCAATACTGTATCTCAGATTGTGCTTGCTTACTATTTAAATATTTAAAATTAATGTATTTATGCATATGATTTACATATGTACATATAAAAATACTTTTAGGTAAACTTATTTTATCCTTAAATTTCATGTCATAGTTTTGGGCTTTATACATTACTCTCAGATCTATAACTAGGGCAAATATAGTAAACAAACAAACAAATAATAACATCTATTACTAGTCAAAGTCACATGCTGTTTACTATGTGTCAGGCACTGTTTTAGTTATTTCATATATTTATTTATCTAATTTTCCTAATAACAGAGTGAAGTATCCCATTATACAGATAAAAAACGGAGGCACAGTGAGAGTAAGTAAGATACAAGATTACAAAGCTCTAAGGGAGGGAAGCAGTTTGAGTCCACTGACTTCATTACTTTGTTCTTATAGAAGCTGTGGAGATTTACCATGGGCTATGAAGCACTTTGCAAACCTCCAACTAGAGTACTCAGTGACCCTGACTAAGTAACATGCTGTGAATATAGATTTTGCTAGAATTTGACCTGTTCCCAGATAGAGTTCTGCAATTCTTCAGTTTCTTACCTGTCAAATCCTCACCTCGAATTTTGGTTGAAAAATGGATCATTCTTGTGGTTGTACTTTAGTGGTTTCATCACATTTTCTATCTCATTTATGCTCTTAACAGTCTTCTGACATGGGGACTCATCTCAGCTTTTCAGGGACATAGAAGGCCCACGAAGATCAAATAGCACCTTCAGCTTAGATGGTGCTCTTTCTCTGCAACCCAGCTTAATCGCTTGGTTAGAAAATCAAGCTCAAACCAAGCTATTCATTTTCTAGACCAAATAATTATGCCATTTGAATTTCTTTTAAACATCCGGGTTAACTTGTAATGTATATACAAAGCAGTAAATCCTTTTGAAGTTTCACTGGCTCAAAAAATAGAACCCCAGATTGAAGAGGTTCATTAATCACTAGTTTTATTCCTACACCAATGTAGAGACAGAACTGAAGAAAGAATACAAGTGTACTTTCCTATTTGCTTATGTTTCCTTTGAAAATTGTGAGGTTATCACTAACGTGGCACTATAATTTTCTCAACAGTTAGAAAATTATCTGAGGAATAGAGATCTTGTTGGCAGTAGGGAAGGACTTTATTTCTAAGAATGTGAGCCAGAAAACAGTCTGTTGGCAACATTGGGTTTAGTGCCCTGTTATGTAGGGTATGCTAGTTATCCCAGCTTTTGTGGATATTGGCATTTCTTCGAGGGAGGCAGCCAACATCTATGGTTTTGTTGGTATTAAAAGATTAATAAGTTGGCCTTGGTTTATGGTAACAGAAATCCATGCGGAAGAAACTAAATGTTTCTCTGTTACCATAGCCTCTAAGGTGCAATTGGCTCTGGAATACCTATTAATTATTTAAAATAACATCATAAAAATGTATTAATTCATGCTCCAATAAAAACTGATGTTGGGTAAATGCGAACTTATTCATGATCTTGTTGCTAATAATGTAAATCTGCAGTTTTGGTCCAAGTCTCTGTTGGAATGGAGGCCCATCGCACTTCATAACTACTTAAAGAAATAGCTGCAACAAGGAAAAGTTCGGGTCTAATTGCTTTCGTTCAGAGGATATTTTTCCGCCTTAAAGGCACCTGGAAACAATGCTCCCTACTTTATGTGGTTTTCATAATAGAAATCAAAAGGAAATTTGTTATTGTCTGATACTCTCTCAGCAAACTCCCTTACTCTCCTATCCTCTTATTCTGTTCAGTTTCTTATTCTGTTATTCTTGTCATCTCCTCTCCACTCCATTCCAAACTTCCTCAAAGTGACATTAACCAGAAAAGACAGAGTGGGGCCTGGCCGGTGTGGTTCAATGGTTGAGTGTTGACCTATGAACCAGAAGGTCAGGGTTCGATTCCTGGTCAGGGCACAAGCCCAGTTTGTGGGCTTAATACCCAGTGGGGGGCTTGCAGGAGGCAGCCAGTCAATGATTCTCTCATCTTTGATGTTTCTGTCTCTCTCTTTCCTTTCCTTTCTGAAATATATATATATATATATATATATATATATATATATATATATACACAAAACAAAATATATATAATAATATATATATTAAAACAAAACAAAACAACACCATCTACTCATTAGGCCCTTAGTGTAAATCATACTGTTATTATGAATCTATCTACTAGCTATACAGAGTTGGGCAAGAGTAGGTCTATAGATGTTCACATGGAAAATAATAAAATCAATAAATAATAATACAAGAATAAACTCCATGTTTTGTGTACTCACAACTATAAACCTACTTTTGCTCCACTCTGTATATATTATCCCACTTTTTATTCCTTCTCTCTTTATCCTCTGATTTCAGGCTTATTGATAAACTCTAATTCTTCCATCAGTCCTTGCTACCATTCGACATACTTTTTGGGGGTCTTAACCATCTTTTTTGTTTCTTAGACAAGTTTTTCTTTCCCTTTTATATTCTTTCATCTGGCCTCCATTCTTGGTCCATTCTATCTCCTGCATGATTTATTATGTTCTTTGAGTCACCCATGAGTCAATGTTAACCTTCCCATGTTACATATAGATGTTCAGGAGGTAGAAGAAACAAGAAAGTCATAGAAAGAAATGAGAAGGTTCTTTTAGATATAGGTGTGCTTTTACCAAATTTACACATATTTTAAAAATAGGTTAAAAAGAAAACATTTGATTTTTGTCAGTCATTGGTAATTAATATTCAGAGATGAACTACAGTGTATACAGTATAATGTTTAGCTCCTGGGCAACTTTTCCACAAGAAAAAGTGTAGCATTTGATAACTATCAATTCAACAACAACAAAAAAAGAATTTCCTAATATGGAAAGGTATTCTGTATTGTGAAATTAAAGTACCGGGTATTTGTACAGAATGCCGCAGAACATATTGTATATGCAGCCTATTTACTCCTTGCGCATCTCGATATACTGGAATATATTTATGAGAAGATATTGTTCATTAACAATTTATGTGATGAGTTATCTCTTCCTTTAATATAGTCTTTAGCAGATAGCTGCTGGCCAAAATGCAGCCTCCATTTCTGAGCCATGAGTGCGGGGTGTGGCCATGAAGCTAAGTTCTAGCACATGATATATGAAGGGAAAAGAAACATGTACCACTCAGCCAGCATGGCTCAGAGGCTGAAAACTGACCTATGAACCAGGAGGTCGAGTTCAATTCCTGGTCAGGACACTTGCTTCCTGGTTAGGGCACATGCCTGGGTTGCAGGCGCTGTCTCCAGTAGGGGGCGTGCAGGAGCCAGCCAATCAATGCTTCTCTCTCATCATTTATGGTTCTATCTCTCTCTCCTTCTCCCTTCCTCCCTGGAAAAAAAAAAGAGCATCTTCTGGGCCCGCCTTCACACAGACGTGTGGCCATCCCCACCCTGCTTCCCCTGAACTTGAATATGGATAAGGGCTCAAGGTGGCAGAGCAGTTAGATAAAAGGGGTCTAAGGCAGGGGTGGGGAACCTTTTTCCTGCCAAGGGCCATTTGGATGTATAATATCATTCTCAGGCCAGACAAAAATTATCAACTTAAAAATTAGCTTGCTGTATTTGGTCAAACATTTAAATAACTCACCTCTAATGCCTCGACAGGGCCAGACCAAATGATTTCACAAGCCTTATATAGTTCATGGGCCAAACAGTTCCCATCTCTGGTATAAGGTTTTGAAACACAGAGCCTATACCTGGATCCAGAACTGCTTATATACAATTATTACATGTACGTGAGAGAAAGATGTTTAAGGCACTTTTATGCTGGTTTTCTGTGATGGCGGGCAAGTCCGTAGCATAAATGATGCAACTTAGTTTATTGTTGGAATATGAGGTTTGTGTTCAAATATGCAATTAGGTGTCTCCTCAAAGCTCAGACCACGTTTGCATTCTCTTTTGGAGTTTATTTTGCTTTGTGATATGGATTATGTTTTATGTGAGCAAACGAAAATCTGTTCATACATTTGCATAACTATTATGGTTATTCAAAAATTTGGGAACTATTTAAATAGCCCCCAGAGAAGACTGAATGTTGGACTCTCTAATTATAAACCACCATCAAGAACAAATACGCTGGTTCTCTAAAAAAGGTTTAACCTCAAGTCCTGCCCTACAGATTTTCCATCTTCACATCTCATTTGGTTTACAGAGACCACTTCTTAGACTGTCTCCCTCCCCCAGATTGCTTTGGAATTTGTCTCTGAGAATTGCTCTTAACCAGCTGCCTTACCCCAAAGACCCACCCACACCCTATAAGCTCTGGTCCTATGCCACACAGTCTTCTGGAGGGCTCATTTCTACTGTCTGCTCATCATCTATTTGGTTTTCCTTTGATTTCAGTGGCTTCACTTTAATGATATATTTTGTCATACTTAGGAGAATTATTAGTTTAAAAGGTTAATATTTACATATACTACAAATGTAGTCCTCACCAATGGAAACTCCTAAAAAAAAATACACGTGTTGCTATCCTGATGGAAAAAAAAAATCATTGGAAAACAAGAAAAAATACATCATATAGTACAGTAAATGCCTGCCAAGATTTATAGGTTTCAAGAAATGAGAATTGAGTGCTATTTCAGTACATTCTGAGGATCACTCTTTTAAGCTCTGTTTTTGTTTTCAGGTTTTTTTTTTTTTTTCAAGTCTTAGAATCTTGATTGAATGCCGACCCCCAAAAAGTAACCCCTGCCCCAAGCCTCATGCTCATAAATTCAGTGAAGTGTTTGGTTCACTCACATGGCCATCAGATATTGAGCTGATTAAAGTTCTCTAACTAAAATGTTATTAGCTCAAATTCTATTTTACTTTTCCAAGCTCTAATCTTAAAGCTGTCACCATAGCTATAGTGGACAAATAGTATAAATGATACAGACAATTGAGCAAAGTCTTTTCGTAATCTGGCACCTAATACCTTAGGCATGAAAATGTGGCATCTCTTCAAAAGGCTTACTGTATTAAACTAGGTGCACTGGTATTAGGACTGAGTAGTTGATTGAAACTCTTGCTAATATTTTGAAAAACTTTAAATAAATATTTGTTTCCATTTCATAAAAGTAATAGTACACATGATAACTGGATAAAGGATTCTTCGGTGCCCTTAAAAGATGCTTCAAGTAGTTTGTATATCTAATATTATATTTTTGTTCTTCCATTATTTATATGCATTTCACTCACAGTTCTATGACCTTTTATAACAGTTATATAGGGTAAAAATCCCCTTCTTCTACCCTTTTGATTCTATTGTCTTAAAGTAACTGCTATTAACAATTCTGTGCCTGTTTAGCTAGGATTTGACGTATTCCTATTTAGTCATAGAAAGAAGTTTATACCCATGCCTATATTTATATCAAATCTATGCCTGTATCTATATGTCACCTACGTGTGTGTGTGTGTGTGTATATATATATATCTGCATCCTCACATTTTTTCATATACGGTTGAGATGTGCTACACATATTGCTCTTCCTCTGTCATTTTCCAGATATACTATGTCATGAACATCATTATTCACTTAGTGTACATGGATCGCACTCCATCTTTTTAATGGTTGCATAACATTTCAAACTGTACCCTAGTGTATACATAAAATTTTATTATTAATTATGGCATATGCATGTCATCATAAGCAATAATTAAACATTATAGGTGGAAATTTGCTTTTTTCTTTTTTGTCAGTAATACTCAATACAATTATGAACACCTTTGTGCATATATTTTTTTATGAAGTTGTTTTATTATTTCTTTTGGTAAAGTTCTAAAATGGCCAGTTGCCAATTCGAAGGTATTTTAACTCAGCAGTATTAAATAGAACAAAAGTTCCTGCACATTTTGATTCTAGAGGCGTCTCTCATAACCATACTTTTCCAGAGTAAATTCCAATCATAAAATTTTGTTATTAAAACTGTTTATTACAAGGCATCGCAAATGAGTTAGAGAGTCAAAGGAAATGTTCCACCAGACCATGCTATAGCACTTCAGAATGATGAAATGCTTAAAATAGAGTATTTAAGTTAGAACTTGTAAATGGGATATAATTACAGCTCTCATAATGCAACCATGCTATAGTGACACGTCCAAGAGCAAATTCTTTCCAGCATTCTTAGTATTGATATAAATGTCCAAGTGGTGAGCATATGTTTCTGGAATGTTTAATGTTTCTGTCGGCAGTTGGGCAGGGTTTGTCTTATTTTGGGGGAGCTATGTCATAGGTCAGTTAATACTTTCTTAGGTCATTATTGCATTCCTTCCAGCAGATTTGATAGGGTATATGGAAATTTCTGAAAAGGTGAGCTGAACATTCCCATCTGAACAACTTCATGGAGCATTAGCATTTTGTTACAGCTTATATAAGGCAGGAAGAGTTGGCCAGAAGCACAGAAGGCTCTGCTGGCATATAGCTCGAGCACAGTGATCTTTGCTGCAACGTGTTCGACTTCACTTAAACTGACTTATGACATGTCACTGATCTAGTTTGTTAGCAAAACCACAGTTTATGGAAACCAGATTTCTTCACCAGAAAGAGAGTGGGAGATTTTTTATTCCTCATTGTGGATAGCTCCGTTCAACAGAACTGAGAACATTAGCTTTGGTATAATTGCAATTTTGGATTAATATTATATTGAAAGAGGTGCAAGGATGTCACACTAAAGTGTCCAATCTGCATTGTTTTGCAATGCCAATGCCACATTGAAGAAATTGTATTTATATTTATATCAGGATTATAGGGCACTGCATTGTGGGAAGATTTTTGGAAAAATCCTAAAAGCAAGGCAAACTTTGTTCAAGAGTTCACTAAGTAACCCAGGCTTCATGTAACCCCACTCAAATCCTTGCTGCCCTTACCCAGAAATTACTAAGAGGAGCATGGCATCTACAGGATTAGTCAGGGGCCTGGGCATAAAAAATTAATTTCAGTTATTAGCCCTTTGAGGTCAAGAGTTAAGGAAAAGTTGGTATGTCCACCGATAACAAATGTGCCAGGGTCACATTTAAAATAGTATCAGCATATTTGGGGGCGGGGGTACTGTTGCCTTTATATACATAAAGGGTCATTTTTTAAAAAATATATTTTATTGATTTTTTAGAGAAGAAGGTGAGAGGGATAGATAGCTAGAAACATCGATGAGAAAGAAACATCGATCAGCTGCCTCCTGCACACTCCCTACTGGGGATGTGCCCGCAACCAAGGTACATGCCCTTGACAGGAATCGAACCTGGGACCCTTCAGTCTGCAGGCTGACACTCTATCCACTGAGCCAAACCGGTTAGCGCTAAAGGGGTCATTTTTACCATTTTTCTTTGATAAAATATGCTTTTCAGAGGGAAAAGGAAACAAGCCCAAATAAATGTTATTAAATTTAAAAAAAAAAAGAGGTCATTCTTTAGATGGGCTTCGAACAGTGAGCTTTCTCCTGGTATTTAATTCCCATTGAAGAAAGTGAAACCAATTCTGTCTTCCATACAGTCTCAGAATAGGTTGTTCATAAACCATTATACATATCGTTAGCCAAATGGCTAGGTTATTATTATATTTTAATTTTTATGTATTTTGATGGTTTCCCTAAGAAGATACTCTTTGAGTCACACAGCTACAGTATAAGGGAAAAGGAACATCTGCATATCCCTTTCGTGCTACCAAAATAATAAGGGATGGAAACAAGGATTATTTACAACATTCCAAAGGCTAGACAATCTGCGCACATGTCTTACCTTTCTCTTGCGAAGTCTGACTTGATTATCTGTGGGTTCCTGGGTGGTCAGAGGTTCCTTTAAGTGTAAACATCGCATGCCATCTCCGGAGCTGACCTCTGGAAGACTTTTGTTTTGATGTTCTGAGAAACCACTCTTCTGCAGGCCATTTTCATCGGACATTCCCCCAGGGCAGGACGGAGGCTGCAGAAGGCAGCCCCCAGGATCTGCTTTTGATAATGGTGGTCCCCTGTCTGCACAAGAACCAGCAAGAAACTCATCTTGTACTGCACAGCAGGTGTTTCTTTCATGTTCCTCCTTAGGGAAGTCGAATTTCCTTCGTTGCTGAGCAATTACAGCAGAATTAAGCAACTGCTTCTCAGGCACAATATCGTTCACATTCAACGACTCACATACATGTATTTGGGATGCATCTTTTATTTCACTTAAGCTTATATCATTACAAAGCTCCAGGCTTTTGCTTATAATGTCGATAACTTTCCTCTCCCCACTTTCTTCTGCGAGTGCTAATTCAGCGCCACCAGCCACTCCCCAGGAGTTGTAAGAATCCTGGTTTGTTTCCGTGAGAGGCAGCGTCTTGACTAAGGAGCCTGCTCCTTTGACGCTATGTTGGTCTGAGTTTCCGTGCCCTTGGGAAGTTAAAATCTGTTTATCATCTGAAAGATATGGGTCAGAATCGGTATCCTCATCAGAAACATGCACTAGAGTTTCTGTGCTGGCTTCCAGAGAAAGAAACTGATCTTCACCTTCCTGGCTGTCATTTTCATCCACCTCCTTTGAAATGTGACCCATTGGCCTCCCAGGAAAATCTCTCAGCTCTGATGCATGGCAGCAGTCTGGCAGTGAAACACACTTCTCTTTGCGGTCCGCATTCAGAGTTGCATCTCTTTCCATACTTGCCTGCAAGCTGTCAGCTACGAGTCCATGATGACATGCTGTGTTATGATCATCAGAACTAAAAGGCTGTCCCATCCATTGGGTCACATGTTCTTCCCAGCTTCTCTTCCTGATAGCTACAGACATGTCATTGTAGTTTAACAACAGATACAGAAATACATTCCATGTGAGACAAAAGGAGATGGAACTTGATGAAAGAACTTCAAATTCGCTGACTGAAGAAGAGAGTGAGTGTTCTCATTTCCCCACCTATTAAAAAATTAAAAAAAATATATATATAGTTCAGGACATGATTCTAAAATGAAAATATAACTTGGAAAAGAGAGCACTTAATCTATGCTAGAAAGATTAAATTAGAAAGTTTATAAAATTTCTGATTAATAGCTTTAATAGTATACTTCTTTAAGAAGCAGCTTGATATAAGGAGAAAATTTCACATTGGATATTTATGATAAAAAATCATTGACAGTAGTTTAAAATGCAGTGGGATTCATGAATCTATTAATGAATAAGATATAACTATTGAACATTGAAAACTTCAGTAAGAAAATATTTGGGTTGCAATACTTGATAAAATTCAGTGCAAGAAACTGATTCCAGCTTACATGCTTTCCTCATTTACTTTTGTGAACACAAGTCCTGACAGAAATCTATTTGCTGTTTGGTTTGAATTTCAACAAAGGCCACGAGGGAACTGTTCATGCAAAATTTGAGCTGTAGAGACAGCATTTGTAATGTATTAGTGTGTGAAAGAGCTAATACAGATCCCAAACGCTCAGGATGTGTTCACTCTAGGGAGTGACTAAGAAACATGAAATAATCCAGTTTAGCTCATATTAACACATAATTCATGTATAAGAAAGCATAGCACATACCATTTACAATGCCTCAGGATAAATACATTTACATGCATAGTGTTTCTGCTACTACTGGCTCTAGCTAGCATTATTGAGGCTAAGAGAAATTCAATCACTTGTTCATGGTTATAGATACATCTAGGAAGTAAGCCAGTAGTCAAAGTAGGCTCTGGTCCTAAGGCCAGGATGAGATAGCCAACACACTTCATTGTCTTCGTGCAATGAGATTCTACCTCCACCCCTTCCTTCCACGTATCTGTAGTATGTATAAAATCTAAACCCTGTAGGCAGGAATTCATGGGAACCAAAAGGAAGATGTGAGAATGATAAGACAACTGGGATAATTCTTCAGAAATTTCAGGCTCTTTGGCTTGCATAGAGTTTAGTTTGTATACTTCTGTTAGAATTTGGTCATAAAAATTTAAGAAAACAAGAAAACCAGGCATAAGATAAGGTCAGAATATAAACACTTTCTTGGTATCTATACATTTTACCTTGAATTATTCAAACCCTTAGTTAAAGGGAACAAATTATACCAGTGTAAACTCAGCCTTACAAAATGTTGGTCTGCAACGAAAGCAAATTCATGGATCGTAAAAGAAAAATCCCATTCAAAAAGCAGCCTCTTCTAGTTTTGACTCACATAGGGGACTCACAGCGCGTAACATGGATTGTCTTATTGATTTCATCTGTAAACAAGATTAGCTGCTGTGCTGGTTTTGGGTCACTGCAGGCTATTGAAAACGACTGACTCCTCACCAAAAATTTCAAGCTATTCTGACTAAGGTCTAAGCATATGCCAGAAAGGTAAATAGCCCCTTCCTGTGAAGACCAGTGAAGTTAAGGAATGTACTAGAAATTGGTTCCTCAGTCTGACCAAATACCTTTCTGGATACTATCTGGTGCCCTCAAAGGTCTGTGATCATCTTTGATAATGGTCAGCATTCACATTTTCCGTGTGGGCATTCATTCTCCACGCAAAAGGAAACAGCAAGACCCTGAATCCCATGCATAAGTCATTACAGTGTGGGAGGTTACAGAAAGTGGGGGGAAAAATACATAGATGCAGGTCAGAAAAATTTTGTTTTATGGTCAAATTTGGGTTGTAATAGAGAGGTTCTGTTTTAGATGCTTTCGTTTCTTTATTTTTATCCAGAGTAGAAAGAGAGGACCAACTTAAGAAGCGCCAAGTGGTATTACTGTGTCATTCCTAAGCCTCATTTACATTTCAGTTGAGGCTGAATTCTGGCTTCATTTCTTTTACTAAGAAGAAATAGGGTTTTATTAACCCCTTAGAGAAAAGATTACACTACATTTTGCCTTTAAGACCTTATCTTAATATTAACTAACTTATTTTACTCAACTTTGGCAAGCATGTCAATATTTTTATATCTAAGGAAGACAGTTCAACAAGTCCTGAGACAATCTAGCTACAAAGAGAGATTATAAATTAGATATTTCCAACCTAGTCTTAATGACTCTATTCTAATTTATAATCTAGGTTTTTTGATTATTTTCAAATTATTCCTGTGAATGTACACTGTCTTTTCTTTCAAGAAAAATGACCTAATTATTGTTATGACAACCATCACTACATTTTGAGTGCTCATCCCATAATGCCCTGTGGTCTAATAGATTAAAAAAAAATTATCTCCACAAGCTTTCTTATTCATACTTCCTATTTAAATTCTGAGCTATCACATTTATGGTTAAAATCTGCCTCCATGATCTAAAGGCTGAAGAGAATATATTAATGAGATGGAACACTGGATTCTTTTCAATCACATCTCAGCCTATTAGCCTCATTTTCTAAGTCATCTGCATTGATTAGAAGCCAGGCTGCCGGGAAGATGTGAAGTCTTTATAAAAGTTCTGACTTCCCTATGGACCGCCTCATCAGAATGCCTTATTAAAAATTATATTTCTAGTCTGGCCAGTATGGCTTAGTGGTTGAGCCTCGACCCATGAACCAGGAGGTCATGGTTTAATTCCTGGTCAGGATACATGTCCAGTTGTGGGCTCTATCCCTAGTAGGGGCTGTGTAAGAGGAAGCTGATAAATGCTTCTCTCCCATCATTGATGTTTCTATCTCTTTCTCCCTCTTCCTTCTTCTCTCTGAAATCAACAAAAACAAATAAAAATTATATTTTAATTACTGACTACTTATTTTGTAAATTTCTATTACATTTTTTGGGGGGGGGTGGGTAAGCCTTTTTACGCAATTTCATTCAGAATGAGCTCAGCTGCTGAGGATTTGGATGTAGGATCTGGAAAAGTATAGGTCATTCCAGGGTGTTGATTTTATGAAGTGAATTTCCATGGGGATTTTTCACTTCTTAAATGCATGTGTCCAAACACCACTGTTATTACAAGAGACTGTATGTACCTCTAATTATGTAACATTTCTGAAAAATAATTGTGAAATGTCCAACTTTACTGTTTGTGATATTAGTTCATAGGATGTTTAGATACAAAGTGATTTCAAATTTATTGTTTCGTGCTAATTTTGTAGCACTAAAACTCCAGAAAATAAGTACTTTATAGCATATAGAATTTATTTTTAAATTAATTGTAATTGCTCTAAAAATGACATCAAACAAATACATTCAATTGTGAATCACTGACATATATCTGATATCAAGTGATCATGCATTCCCTTGAACTTATTGCTGATATAAACACATACCTTACTTTGTGGCCTGGTAGTGAACTGTCCCTAAGGAAGAAGAGCACTCCTTGCTATTCTACAGCCTGGAAGAACATGATAAAAGCGAAGGACTTGTGGCTGAAATCAAGTTGGCAGCACTGTTTGCCCATCATCATTCATTAACAAGTGTTTATTCAGTGCCATAGACACGGTGCTCAACATTTGGAGTATAAATCTAAATAACATACTGTATTCTACCTTTCCTAAAGAAGCTTACAACTTTATGGTAGAAACTCATGTAAACTAGGATAGTAAGTTCCCACATGGCTGCAAATACCCCAGAAAATTGAACACAGTAGAGGGGGTCATTAACTTGCCTTCCTTTTCGCCTGCCCTCCCT
>PVJC01019682.1:0-30015 GCA_004026665.1 Murina feae | reverse complement strand
ACCCCCTCTATGTTGATCTCTCAGACTCTTGCCCTCCCCTGCATGTTCTCTTTTTTTGAGCTGTGGCCAGGGCTGGGTGCTGCCTGCCTCCCAAGCTTGCCTACTGCCCATCTTCCTCCAGCCACCAGAAAGCAGGGAAAACCCCGCCTCGTGGTCAGGCCAGCCTTTTCCTGCTCCCTGATCCCTGGAAGGGACCTGGAAAGCCGCCAAGCAGGCCCCCAGCCCCCAAGAGCTTGCTTTCCTGCTCCCCAGTGGCCCCCAAAGGGCCTGGGGAGCCGCCAAGCAGGCCGCTGACTCTTTCCCACTCACCTGTCTCCTGCTGCCTTCCTTTCCCACTCCCTGGTGCCGCCAAGGGGTCTGGGGACCCGCCAAGCAGGACCCCGGCCCCTGCAGCCTTGCTTTCCTGCTCCTTGGTGCCCCGCAAAGGACTTGGGCAGCCACCAAGCAGGCAGACCCCCCGATGCCTCTTTCCTGCTCCCCGTCCCGCCGCCTTGCTTTCCCGCTCCCCGGTGCCCTGCAAGGGGCCTGGGAAGCCCACCAAGCAGTCCACTGACCCCCCGCTGTCTCTTTCCCACTCACTGGTACCCTGCTGCCTCTTTCCCACTCCCTGATGCCCCTCAAAGGGCCTGGGCAGCCGGCAAGCAGGCCTCCGACCCCCTGCCACCTCTTACCCGCTCCCCGGTGCCCCTCAAAGGGCCTGAGGAGCCGCCAAGCAGGCTGCCAACCCTGCTGCCTCTTTCCCACTCACTGGTCCTGGGTCCTGCGCTGTTCCGCCCTGCAGCCGCTCTGTGCACTTGGGAGGTCCCTCAGCCCGGCATGTGTCCTCTCAGGCCTGTGTCCACCTGCTGGCATGCCTGACCAGCCTGGGTGAGGGGCTTTAAGGCTGCCCACAGCTCCCATTGACCCAATGTCCCAGCAAGGCTGGCTGGACGCAGGTTTTGGAGTTTATCTCCTATAATTGATACTGTTCCTTTAAGAAGCCGAGGCTTAGTAACGGAAGCCTCCTTTCTGCTTCAGCTCGCGGCTTCTATAATGAAATAATGTTACTCTTAGGCCTGCTGTTTCCTTCAGCTCCTGAGGATTCTATGATTTATACTATGTTGCAAACATGCTTTGTTTTGCTTTCCGGAGGATTGAGGATTGGGGCCTGAGCGCAGACAGTTTCACTTTCGCTCCTGCTGCAATGGAAGCTGCCGTTTACTCCGTGAGTGGCGGCCGCCATGTTGGCTGGGTTAATTTGCATACAGCCGCTCTGATTGGCTGGTGGGCGTCCCGAAGAAATGGTTAATTTTACTATTTCGCTTTTATTAGTTAAGATATTTGAAGACAGTAATCATACCCGTTTTTGTCTTCATACTAGACATCTCCAGGTTATTTTACCATTTCTTTTATGATGTTCCCTGGCTTGTCATTATCTTGGTTACTCTGTATACTTTGTTGTGTTGTCCCTTTTTCTTTTGGAGGTATTTAAAATATTTCAGATAATCCAGATATATGTGAACAGAAGATGGCCGTGGGACAGTTATATACCTTTATTGAATACTGGTCTGTGAAAGCAATGTAGGACTATGTTAGATATCAGAGGCAGGCCAAACAGGCTCTTTATTTAGCTTTTGGTAACTAAAAATGCCAGGTTATCTTCATGTGAACTGCCCAGACAGGTTTTTCCCTTTTTCTGTAGTACTCTTATTATGGGCTATTTTAGCTGTGTAACTCTTAGTAAAATGTTCAAGGTAACATTGCTCCATAATCTTTGAGGATGGTATTCAATAATGTGAATCTCTTAAAATGATATTGTCCTCAAGGTCCTTGTTGATCAAACTGATTCTGTTATCATCAGCAGCAACAACGTTACTTGGAGACTTATTTAAAATGCAGGTTCTGCCCAGCTGGTGTGGCTCAGTGGTTGAGCATGGACCTATGAATTGAGAGGTCACAGTTCGATTCCCGGTCAGGGCACATGCCCAGGCTTCGGGCTCAATCCCCAGTAGGAGGTGTGCAGGAGGCAGCCAATCAATGATTCTCTCTCATCATTGATGTTTCTCTCTCTCCCCCTCTCTGAAATCAATGAAAATATTTTTTAAAAACTTTTAAAAAATTACAAATAAAATGCAGGTTCTAAGCTGCACTTCCAAGCTACTGAATTAGAATCTGCATTTTAACAAGATTTTCAGGTGATTCAGTTTGTATGCTGATGTTTGAGAAGCACTGCTCTAGCCCACATTTCTTCATAAAGATAGCATGAGAAACCTTTTTGTCTTTGTATAGAAACCAAATCAGACTAGGCAGCAGTATTGTCTTAATGGTTCTCAGCCCTGAGTGCACGATATAATTAACTGAAATTTTAAAAATATTACTGTCTGGTCAACCCCAGAGAAAGCTCCTCAGGTAATTCTCATGTGCAAACCAAGGTTGAAAAACACCCCTACGTGAACGAAATGAGGTTAATTTGGCAATGATTCCTACTTTTGGTGAACACATATTGTACATATTTGCAGAATTTTCCCTTGGGTTTATTATCAGATTTTGCTATGCTATAGTCTATACACGTCACTTTTTTTTGAAGATTAGATCATTTCAAAGTCTAGTATTTTAGTATCTTCTCTATTATTTCTCAAAGATCATTAGAAGTTTTGAAATTTAGGCTTTTAACTCTCTCTTTGAAAAGTTTGTTTTTTCCACTCTTTCCAGTTTGAAGGTGATTTCTCTTATTGAATCAAATAGAAACAAAATAGAAGTTGAGTGCCTCTATCTTACATCTTGTTACTATAACAACTCTCCCACATACTCAGTACAAGACCCCTTTCTTTTTTTTTTAGGTACTATTTTTCAAAACCATTTAAAAAATCTGTCCCATATTTTTGCAGGTCTCTGTTCCTTATGGGCTTGAACCTCCATGATGCTATTCTTAAGACTTTGTACCATTTCTGTAACAGTGCTTGGTACATGAGTTTACTGTTTGTTTTTTGGTTCATGTCCCTCAAATGTCAGAACTTAACAGATAATTTTGCCTTATTTGAAAGATTTATATTTTTAAAACCTTTCAATTATGTTGAGTTGTACTTTTTATAAATAAATTTCAGAACTCATTGGTCTTTTACAAGTGGACTTTACTTCATCCTAACTTTCATATTATTAGCATTCAAAAAGTAACTGCTTAAGTACATTAGCCAGATGTTAATTTGGCTTGAGGAATTGCAGCTGAAGTACTTTTTCCTTTGTGCTTTACTATATTTTAAAAAATTAGCTACTTACTATTTTCAATACCAAATAATATTAGTTAGCTACATATGGAAAAAACGTGTTTTCCTTTTGTTAATGTTTTTATTGGCTGGCCCATGTGACTTTTATGAATGTTTTATTTAAGCTATTGATTTCTAGTCATGTTAAGACTTTCAAGTTAATATAAAAACATCTTTCAGAAATTTCTATAGTTTAGTCTTACCAAAATTATGGATTCTTACTCATGAGTTTAGAAAGCTTTTTCAAAAATGTTAAGGTTATCCTTCCTACCCCTTCCTTGATGTGTTCATCTCATTTGTTTAAACAATGATAGGATAGTTCTAAGAATAATGATCTAAGGGAAATGATGGAAATCTAAATGTGCCCATGTCTGGACTAAAATTTGTTTAGGTTCAGCAGACAGGTAGAGACAGGTTTTTTTATTTTTTATATCTGCAAGAAGGTTTATTGTTATTTTTCTCTTTAGTATTGACTTATGAACATCCAGATACTTCATGTGTTGTGTGTGGCATTAAATCCTATTACCAGTATAGATTCCTTTTTCCCCCCGCAAACCAGATTATCATATGTTCATGAGATTAACTTTATTTTGTCATTGTGAGCTTTAAAAAGATCCATCTGAAGTTGGATGGAATTTTAGATTGTTTACTGCCAGTTAATTTAGAGTGTGTGGAAATCTGCTAGTATTTCCTAAGGCCATATAAGTAGTGAATGATAATTAAGAATTTTGACTAGTTTTATGTTCTATCTAGAGCAGGGGTTTATCAACCTATTTCTGTAAAAGGTCAAATAGTAATTTTTTTCTGTGTTGCTAATAAAAAAGTAAAATTGGAGCATATTACATAGTTATCTAAACTAATAAAAGCGTAATATTAAAATTAACCGTTTCTTCGGGACGGCCTAAGCCACGCCCATCAGCCAATCAGAGTGACTGTATGCAAATTAGCCCAGCCAAGATGGTGGAGGCCGCAGCCCTGGGCTCCGCCATCTTGGGAGCCTGGGTCCTGGGAAGGTATCTGGGGCCCTGGGCTGCCAGATGCCTTCCCCCGTGGAGAAGCTATGGGGGAAGCGGGTACCAGCCTGGCAGGACCCCGCAAGCCCCCTGCCGGGAGGCCGATCGGGGCCCCAACGGCCTCCCGGGGCAAGCGGGACCCAGCAAGCCCCCTGCCGGGAGGCCGATCGCGGCCCCAACGGCCTCCCGGGGCAAGCGGGACGCCGCAAGCCCCCTGCCGGGAGGCCGATCGCAGCCCCAACGGCCTCCCGGGGCAAGCGGAACCCTGCAAGCCCCCTGCCGGGAGGCCGATCGCAGCCAGAATGGCCTCCCGGGGCAAGCGGGACCCCGTGAGCCCCCTGCCGGGAGGCCGATCACGGCCCCAACGGCCTCCCGGGGCAAGCGGGACGCCGCGAGCCCCCTGCCGGGAGGCCGATCGCGGCCCCAACGGCCTCCCGGGGCAAGCGGGACCCCGTGAGCCCCCTGCCGGGAGGCCGATCGCGGCCCCAACGGCCTCCCGGGGCAAGCGGGACCCCGCGAGCCCCCTGCCGGGAGGCCGATCGCGGCCCCAACGGCCTCCCGGGGCAAGCGGGACCCCGCGAGCCCCCTGCCGGGAGGCCGATCGCGGCCCCA
The DNA here is from genome assembly GCA_004026665.1 of Murina feae. NCBI lineage: Eukaryota > Metazoa > Chordata > Mammalia > Chiroptera > Vespertilionidae > Murina > Murina feae. The sequence continues at coordinate 25,148 of PVJC01019682.1, read as the reverse complement.
ACGGCCTCCCGGGGCAAGCGGGACCCCGCGAGCCCCCTGCCGGGAGGCCGATCGCGGCCCCAACGGCCTCCCGGGGCAAGCGGGGCCCCGCAAGCCCCCTGCTGGGAGGCCGATCTGGTGGCCAGCAACACTGGAATGGTTTCCCAGGCGGAGAAGCCTGGGGGGTGGGGGGACCCTATGCCCCCTCCTGGGAAGCCTATGGGGTGGCTAGCGCCACTCCATTGCTTCCCAGGCAATGGCCCAGAGGGTCAGTGGGAGCTGTGGCCAGCCTGAAAACTGCCCTTGGCCCCTCATCCAGGCTTGCCACACCCTCTGGGGTGAGGATCTCCATTGGGGTGCTTGACCAGCCTGCAAACAGACATTGGCCCCTCACCCAGGCTGGCCAGGCACACCAGCAGGTGGCCATCCCCAGAGGGGTCCCAAGCTGTGAGAGGGCACAGGCCGGGCTGAGGGACCCCCCTCCCCCACCACCCCAGTGCACAAATTTTTGTGCACCGGGCCCCTAGTTGATATATATAGAGAGAGAAACCAAATTTCCACAAACTTTTTCTTGATAAAACTTAAAATGTAAAAAACAAAGTAAAATACAATCTTAATACTGAGTTTATAGTAGAAACAAATGTTAGTATAGATGTTTCATAGTGCATATTTTCCCCCAAATAAGTTAGATTTTGGGAAGCATGTTATACAGAATTCTGAAAAAAAAATTTCTAATCAACAAAAGCAATAGTTCATACCATTTCTAGAGGCAGCTTAGAAGTAAATCAACAAGAAGACATCCTTGGTTTTTAAAAAAATATATTTTATTGATTTTTTTTACAGAGAGGAAGGGAGAGGGATAGAGAGTTAGAAACATTGACGAGAGAGAAACATCAGCTGCCTCCTGCACACCTCTCACTGGGGTTGTGCCTGCAACCAAGATATATGACCTTGACCAGAATTGAACCCGGGACCCCTCAGTCTGCAGGCTGACGCTCTATCCATTGAGCCAAACCAGTCAGGGCCATCCTTGATTTTTAAGAGCAGTATAAATGATGTTGAATCGCAAGAAGGAGATGGGCAGATAAATGAGTTTCACATCCATAGTCACATGCGTCAGAAATTAGAATGATGAAGGATTGGATCCCAACAGGAATTTCAAGGACTAAACAGCCCTATCTTTGTGAAGGGTTCCACATTAAAAAAAATTAAAAACAATCTCTCCAAGAACACAGAAGGCAGAACAGTTAATCAACTCTAGGAATTATGTAGAGGTTTTATAGCTTGTGGACTTTTGAGGAAATACGTGATTTCATTATATTTCTTAAGAATTTTATTTAAGAATAATTAATATACCAATATATTGCATGTTTAATGAGTTCAATTTGATACATTTGGACATAAGCAAATACCTGTGATACTATCACCACAATCAAGGTAATAAACCTATATCTATCCCCTCCAAAACAAAATTAAGAACTAAAAATCTAATCTAATAAATGAGTAATATTGAAATTGAGCATTTCTTCAGGACGCCTAAGCCACGCCCACCAGCCAATCAGAGCGACTGTATGCAAATTAACCCAGCTAAGATGGAGGCCTGCAGTCACGCAGCTAGAGTAAACAGGAGGCTTCCTTTGCACCAGGAGTAAACTGTCTGCCTAGGCCGCTGGGCCTCTCTCTGATCACAGCAACATAGTTGCAACATTGTTTCAACTATAGAAGCCACAGAGCTGAAATAGACTGGAGGCTTCCGTTGCACCAGTGATGGAGGAAACTGCCTAGGCTGGCAGATCCTCTCTCTGCTCACAGCAACATTCTTTCAGTTATAGAAGCCACGGAGCTGAAGCCAACAGGAGGCTTCATTACCTGCCTAAGCCTCGGCTTAAAGCAACAGTTTCAATTATAGAAGATAAACAAACCCCAGAAACCTGCTTCCAGCTAGCCTTGCTGGGACATTGGGTCAATGGGAGCTGTGGGCAGCCTGAAAATGCCCCTCAGCCCGTCACTCAGGCTGCCCCGGCACCCCAGTAGGGACCCAAAACCTGAAGGGACTGGGGAGCCTGAAAATAGCCCTCAGACCTTCACCCAAGCTGGCCACACCCCAGTGAGTGAGGGTCCACACTAGGAGGCTTGGCCAGCCTGCAAACAGCCATCAGCCCCTCACCCAGGCTGGCCAGGCACGCCAGCAGGTGGACATCACCTGAGGGGTCCCAGACTGCGAGAGGGCACAGGCTGGACTGAGGGACACCCTGAGTGCACAAATTTTTGTGCACTGGGCCCCTAGTGTAGTAATCGAGTACAATGTTTTGTAATATAGATCTACTAATTTTAAAAATGGCCTTCTTTGGGGGGGTTAACATTTTCTTAATTGGAGTTAAACATATTCCTTATCAAAATCATGTGCTCCTACCCTAACTGGTTTGGCTCAGTGGATAAGAGCATCAGCCTGCAGACTCAAGGGTCCCAGGTTTGATTCCGGTCAAGGGCACGTACTTTGGTTACGGGCACGTCCCCAGTGGGGAGTATGCAGGAGGCAGCTGATCAATGTTTTTCTTTCATCGATGTTTCTAACTCTCTATCCCTCTCCCTTCCTCTCTGTAAAAAATCAATAAAATATATATTTTTTAAAAAATCATGTGCTCCTGACATAAAATGAGATTTTCCATATTTCATCTTTGAAAATGTCCTTTCAAAATAGAGGTATTGCTATGTGATCAATCCAGAAGCATATAATTTTTTAAAAAAGATATGTTTTTAATTGATTTCAGAAAGGAAAGGAGAGAGAAACGTCAATGATGAGAGGGAATCATTGATTGGCTGCCTCCTGCTTGCCCCTTATTGGGGATCGAGCTCACATCCCTGTATGCCCTGACCGGGAGTTGAACCATGACCTCCTGGTTCATAGATTGATGCTCAACCACTGAGCTAAGCTGGCTGGGCCAGAAGCATATAATTTTAATGAAGCATACTCATCCCTTAGAAAGCATTTATAGAATTCTGTTAGACTCTTCTCTTCATATTTACCTTTTAAGATATCATTACATTTCAGTGATTACTTTCAATTGAAGGTTAGGTGGAAGCTCCTCAGTTGCACAGTTAAATGGATTTTGAAATAAGGAAACTTTATTTTTATTTGCACTAAGGTCTAAAAAATGCTTCTGGAACTGTAGTTGGTGCTCATAAAATACATCTACTACAAATTTGTATGGGAATGCAGCTCTCATTTATTTGATGGCACAAAGAAATGCATATAAAGCAGCTTGACTTTGTGATTCCAGTGTTATTGTTGAAATGACTTACTGCAGGATAAGTTTCACATATAAGCACTATTTTGCCTAGTATGTTTAAATATGTTTTTTTATTATTTCAGAGAGGAAGGTAGAGGGAGAGAGAGAAACATCAATGATGAAAGAGAATCAATCATCCATCGGCTGCCTCCTCCTGCACACCCTGTACCCCAGGGATCAAGTCCACAATCTGGGACTTGACCAGGAATGGAACTTTGACCTCCTGGCTCATAGGGTGATGCTCAGTCACCGAGCCACATCGACTGGGTTGCCTTGTTATTTTAGGTTGAATTCATTAAGAACATTATGAATCCTTTAGCAAAAGCTAAATTTCCACACTGTTGTTTTGTAATGGTAATTGAGGGTAGTTCTCATTGGGGAAAATTTTTGATTTTGGGCCTGGGTACAACAAATCACAATAAAACTTTACCAATGATAAGCCATCAAAATGAACAAGTGATGAAGTAAGTCAAGATTCTGTTTCTGTTTCTGTTTCTGACAAAAATTCATGGAACTGGTGATGATGATTAAGTCCACAATAATGAAGCTTGCCATTCACACTATTGGTTCAATAATATGATGGATTTAAATATTTTCTGCAAACTCCCTGCTAATGAATAATATAGTGAATAACCATAGACTTAAATAACTTATATTTTCATAAGGTTTGTAGATTTTTCTGTTTCACACGTTTTGCAACTATTTCAGTTGTAGTCTTAGCAAATCTACTTTAGGTTGTGCTGAATTAGTATTTTCTCAACTTCTTTGAAAACATTATCACCTGTAGTGGTTCCATGCAGATTTAAATCTCAAACTCCTTGAATAATCAGCACTTGACTCCTAGCATAAACAGTCACTAGTATCACTTACAGTTGTGGACTTATTATGAACCAAGGAAAACCACTCAAAATCATTTGCTGCCTTGTTTTTCAATTGTTTATTGATGTGTCCCAATATCTTCAAATTTCTGAGCAATTGTACTCATTAAAACACTAATAATTTTAAACAACTTTATTTTCTCTACACATTTCTTTAGCTTCTGCCATCAAATGCAGTTTAACTCAACAACAATAAATGATTTTCCTTGCTTAGCCAGCAAATGAGCCACTGGAAACTTGGTTGAAGCCTTGTTTTTTATTTTTGTAAAGAAATATTTTGTGAATAGCTATTTTATTTTGTTTTCTAATTTTTTACATTGTAGTTTCCCTGTGAATTAGGAATGATAATATCATTAGTCCGATAATGTCAACGTATATTTCATTACTTAAGCACAGTTATTGTGCCATTGCATAATAAACAATCTTTACCATCTAATCTGATAAAATAAGCCACATTCTGTGCCTTTAAGGGTGGCATTTTAAGTCCACCTTGATTTGATGTGATGAATGTGCATCTGTAACTTCAAAAATGTCACAGTATGGTGATGTACATGGCATTTGAAATGCTGTCAAATTATAATTGCATCACTACAACTTATAATGCCCAGATCACCATTGTAAAGCAGTGAGAGTGCCACGTTTAGTCTTTCACAACTAGTAAACTTTGTCATTATATCATAAAAGCCATAGACTATGTAAATGAATGTATATTACTATTTCAATAAGATGAACACTGAAATTTGAATTTCATATAACTTACACATATCATAAAAAAAAACTCCTTCAAAATAAACATTTAAAAGTGTAAAAACAATTTGTGGGTTTCAACAAGAAAAAATAGGCACCAGAGCTTAATTTGGCCTTGGGCCATAGTTAGCCAACCCCTGACCTAGTCTTTTCCTAGTAAAATAGGGCTTTTGGGGAGTTTTTCTATTATGAAATTTCATTCAGATGAGGTCTTAAAATTTACGTCTTGACCTATCTTCTGGATTTTCACATAGTTGAAAATGTTTTATAGAATACATACTGACTTCTGTTTTCAAGATTGATTTCCTTTCTCTTTTTAGATAATTTTCCACTTGTTCATCAAAATGGAAAGTTCAGATTCTAATGATAAAGGAAGTGGTGATCAGTCTGCAGCACAGCGCAGAAGTCAGATGGACCGATTGGATCGAGAAGAAGCTTTCTATCAATTTGTCAATAACCTGAGTGAAGAAGATTATAGACTTATGAGGGATAACAATTTGCTAGGCACCCCAGGTACGTGATAATGTAATTTAAGAATTTATATATGTAATTTGTTGGTCTTTTAAAAAAAATCAGTTTCTTTCGCCATTATGAAGTATGATTTTAATGCAAGGTATATAGAATGACATTTACTATTACATTTATTACTTGATTCTGTTCACTTCTATTTGGAATTATCCTATATCACATTTTTAGTTATGGATTACATTATGAATTTATAGTGAGCTGATTTGAAAACAGTGGAGCTGAACAGTTTTTAAAAAATTTATTTTTATTGACTTCAGAGAGGAAGGGAGAGGGAGGGAGAGATAGAAACATCAAAGATGAGAGAATCATTGATTAGCTGCCTCCTGCACACCCCACACTAGCGACCAAGCCCACAACCTGGGCATGTGCACTGACTGGGAATTGAACCATGACCTGGTTCGTAGGTCGATGTTCAACCACTAAGCCATGCTGGCTGGGCTGAACCATGCTTTTGTTGGCTTATTTAACTTTTTAGGCATGAGTCTAATTGTGGAAGAGCTAATGGGAATTTTAGTTCCTAGGACAGACTTACTCCCTTCTGTTATTACTGATTCCCTGAATATGTCCCAATCATAATCCTCCAGAGCTAGCCTTCAGTAAAATTATCAATTATTCAGAACTTTGTGCTTGGCTATTAGGTCCCATTTGATCATAGTTAAAATTCATTATTTTTCATAGTTCTTATCTCTATTAAATTATAATCTTTGAGTGCTTGCTTAAATTTTAAAAGGTCAGGTGTTAGTGAAAGGAAGTACATTTTGAATCATCAGTACCAGGTTTCATTCAGAATATCTAAGTTGGGCTTCTGGTCCTGCCATTTATTAGCATGTCAGTCTCTCACTCAGTCTCAGTTTCCTTGTTTTAAAATACAGATAGTAATATCTGCCTCCCTAGACTTGCACTTGTAATGAATGAGGTAATATAGGCAAAAAATTCAGTAAACCACAAGAAATTTGTACAAATATCAATTATAATGTCATGCTCCCAAAGAAATGAATTTTACCCAGGTTTCCTACTCCTTGGTTTTCATCTCAGATGGGTAAGAGTCATTGGTTTTTATCTGTAATTTGGCAAACATTTTAAAACTATTTTCAGGTGAAAGTACTGAGGAAGAGTTGCTGAGAAGATTACAACAAATTAAAGAGGGCCCACCACCACAAAACTCAGATGAAAATAGAGGTATATTTTGCTTTGCAGGGGGTGGGTAGAGAACGCAATGGATAAAAAACTTCATAACAGTATATGTCAGCTAAAGATTATCCAGAAATGGTATAAATTAATTTGGTGCTAAGTTACCTGCTCATAAAATGAGAAATGGCATTGTCTTGATATTTGGTAAGAATGTGAACATAGGGTGTCTTTTTTTCTGCTTCATCTTTGGGTTGTTTGTGTTAATTGTGGTATTGCGAGAAATGGCCTATTTAAATGTAATATTTTCTTGATTTTCTACATTCATTGAAATTTCCTTCTATCTACTGAATTATTCCCCCCCCCCTTTTTAAATAAATATCTGAGTTCCTCACCAGCAGAAAGAAATGCTGTCTTCTCTAACTTAGCGGTTCTCAACAGGGTTTAATTTTGTCCCTTATGGGACATTGGCCATGCCTGGAGACATTTTTGTTTGTCAATACTGGGAGTTTGTTATTGACATCTAGTGGGTGGAAGTTAGGGATACAGATAAACATCCTAACATCCTGATGTTTTTTTCTCAATGTGAAGTAGAGAATTTCATTATCTAACCTATTAGAGGCTATGAAACAGTCTGGTCTTGAATGTACCACTATATGTATTGTGCTAGGTTCAGACTATTCATTTGGTCTGATGTCCAATTTCATGTTAATTAAGAATCTTGGTAACATGAAGAAATATTCAAACATTTTCAAACCTATAAACCTTGTTTATGTTATATTTTTGCAATGGTCACAGCAGTCTTATATTTTAAAATGTCTTATGTTATCAAAGTCACTTAAATCAAGAGCCTAGAAGAAATGTTACAGGCTAATGAAAATTTGACAGAAATGTAATTTGAACTAAAATTCTAGCTCTATACCTTAACTGGTATTTACCTTATTTGATTACAAGAGTGTCTTGACAGTGAACTGAAAAATACTGTCTTCTGACAGTCCACAGTGGTATACTAGGCTCTGTATATAATAGACTTTCTCCAGATTTCCTTTAAGAAAATTCTCTAAATTTTGTTTATATTAGCTTGTACTTCCAAAATGAAATTGAAATTTCCCTGCCTTTACTTGCAAGTCTATGTAGTACAGTTTACAGAAATATAAATTTGAAATCTGTTCACAATCTGTTCTTTTTTTTCTAATACAAAGTTTCTGAGCACTATTACATGATTCTCCTAATTTTAGTAGTTTCTTTTCTCCTCTTCTCCCTCTTTTAAAAACAGGTGGAGAATCTTCAGATGATGTGTCTAATGGTGACTCTATAATAGACTGGCTTAACTCTGTCAGACAAACTGGAAATACGACAAGAAGTGGTCAAAGAGGAAACCAATCTTGGCGAGCAGTGAGCCGGACTAATCCCAGCAGTGGTGATTTCAGATTCAGTTTAGAGATCAATGTAAACCGTAATAATGGGAGTCAAAACACAGAGAATGAAAATGAGCCATCTGCAAGACGTTCTAATGGAGAAAACATGGATAACAGCCAAAGGCAAGTGGAACATCCACGATCTGAATCAACATCTGCAGGGCCATCTAGATCAGAACGCAATTCAACTGAAGCATTAACAGAAGTCCCATCTACTAGAGGTCAAAGAAGAGCAAGAAGCAGAAGCCCTGACCACCGGAGAACCCGAGCAAGAGCTGAAAGAAGTAGGTCACCTCTGCATCCAATGAGTGAAATTCCACGAAGGTCTCATCATAGTATCTCATCTCAGACTTTTGAGCATCCTTTGGTAAATGAGACTGAAGGAAGTTCTAGAACCCGCCACCATGTGACACTAAGACAGCAAATAAGTGGACCTGACTTGCTAAGTAGAGGTCTTTTTGCAGCTTCCGGAATAAGAAATGCCTCACAGGGAGCAGGTTCTTCAGACACAACTGGTAATGGTGAATCTACAGGATCAGGACAGAGACCTCCAACCATAGTCCTTGATCTTCAAGTAAGAAGAGTCCGTCCTGGAGAATATCGGCAGAGAGATAGCATAGCTAGCAGAACTCGCTCAAGGTCTCAGACGCCAAACAACACAGTCACTTATGAAAGTGAACGAGGAGGTTTTAGGCGTACATTTTCACGTTCTGAGCGGGCAGGTGTGAGAACCTATGTCAGTACCATCAGAATTCCAATTCGTAGAATCTTAAATACTGGTTTAAGTGAGACTACATCAGTAGCAATTCAGACTATGTTAAGGCAAATAATGACAGGTTTTGGTGAATTAAGCTACTTTATGTACAGTGATAGTGATTCAGAGCCTAGTGGCTCAATCTCAAGTCAAAATATGGAAAGGGCAGAGTCACGGAATGGAAGAGGGGGTTCTGGTGGTAATAGCAGTTCTGGTTCCAGTTCAAGTTCCAGTCCTAGTTCTAGTTCCAGTGGTGAAAGTTCAGAGATTAGTTCAGAGGTGTTTGAAGGTAGTAATGAAGGAAGCTCATCATCAGGCTCATCAGGTGGCAGGCGAGAGGTTCGACACAGAGCCCCAGTAACATTTGATGAAAGTGGCTCTTTGCCCTTCCTTAGTCTGGCTCAGTTTTTCCTCTTAAATGAGGATGATGATGACCAACCTAGAGGACTCACCAAAGAACAGATTGACAATTTGGCAATGAGAAGTTTTGGTGAAAACGATGCATTAAAAACCTGTAGTGTTTGCATTACAGAATATACAGAAGGCAACAAACTTCGTAAACTACCTTGTTCCCATGAGTATCATGTCCACTGCATCGATCGCTGGTTATCTGAAAATTCTACTTGTCCTATTTGTCGCAGGGCAGTCTTAGCTTCTGGTAACAGAGAAAGCATTGTGTAATTAAGGTCTGAGCTCAGCTATGTACCTGGTATAGTGATGGGCAAACAGGAATCACTTGCTTTATGTCCACTTTTTGAGTGGTGCTTGTAAAGTTGCAACCTGAATTGAGTCGTTGCTTTCTGAATGAATCATTGTCCTGTCTCCAATTTCTGTTCCAGAATAAAAGGAAATATTTAAAAAGCAATGTTTTAGGACACAAAATCTAATTTGAGCATTGGTAATTGATATACTAATGATTTATTATATATGTTTATTAGTTTCTCCTTTGTTATCTTAAAAGATCTGTCTTAGCAATGGCTGTTTCATGTTGATTTTTAAAGTTTCTCATGTCATAGGAGAGAAGGGCTAAGGAAATTATCAGTTTAGACTAAGTTACAGTACACGTTTTATAAGTGATTGCTTAAAGCTTCACCATTCCCAGTTATTAGTTGGCACAAATTTAGCTACATGCTGACTATCATTTGTTCACCTTTTAGGCAAGGTGATATTGGACATGTCAGTGTAAATAACACTAAGGTTAGATCTTCTAAGTGTATAACTGTCTCCTAAGCCCATCACTGTGGCACACTGTAGAGTGAGCTTATAGTTTAATTAAGATGTTTATCTTGTGCAAATATTAAAAAAGCCTATGCTTGTGTAAGTGAAAAAAATCACATTCATTTGTTTAAAAATGTAAAGCTATTTTGTAGAGGCTCAGTACTTTTCCAATGCACTGTTGTAATAATGCATTACAAATTGTAAAGTACCATGCATAGAAATGAAAAAAAAACTGCTTTTCGTGAGCCAATATAGTAAAAAAAAATCACACCAAACAAAGTACAAGCTCCTTTTGTAAGTGTACATGTCAAGAGCAGAACATATCTATAATATTTAATGTATGTGAACAGCTACTGTGACATTGCAAAGTAAAGGTCAGAGTGCAGAATTGAACTACATTAAAGGCCAATGGAAATAGTGTGTTTTAACTTGGATTTAAGCAGAAAATGAAAGATGGGGTTGGGGAGACTACTACTCTGGAAGAATTTAAACTTTTTCATGAAGACAGTATAATCATACTGGTTTCATTTGGTGAGATCTTTGACACAGTATTCTACTTGAGCAGATGAAGTAGGTGAACAAATTAGGCAGAGCTTTTACTTAAAAAAAAAGCCACTATGACCTAGTATAATTTACATTGTTGTTTTTACAAGTTTCCTCAAAAAAAATCGTAAACTACTTTTAGCCTAAAAATTGGTAGAGATTGTGTATACTAATAAGAAAGTCTCAAATTTGCATTGTTTTCAAAATTTGTCATTTAAGGTACCAGTGCACACTTGTTAGTATTTCATTGCTGTCTAACACAACCTAATATTTCACATTTAAAGACCAGTTGAGTAGTTGAGAGATTTTCTTTTTGAAAGTGAGTCATGTTGGATTATTTGAAATTCAAATTTCAGTTGTGCTGCCCATATTTGAAGATGAGACCACTGACTTATGATCCATGGGATATGCACTTTATGTTGTTTCCTTAGTAGTAACAATAGGTTTGCGAAAAGAACCTCAGCACTCTTGCCGATTTTTTTCTTCTGAGGTTGGTTGGGATTTGGATTAGTCTGATTGTGGAAGACTGTGTTTGTTCATTTGGAAAAAGCTAATGGGTCCAAAGAGGAATTGAACACATCCTTGGCCTTTAACAAAGTGAGCTGACTACCCAGGCATTATCAGATACTCAACAAAATAAACAATTCTGCTTTTAGAAACTATCTAGTTACCTTAACTGCTATCAATTTAGCTGTAAAGATGATTTCAAAGCTCATATTTTCATGTTTTCTTCTTGCTTTCAATCATACCTAAATATCAAGGAAATTAACTTGTGAATGTGGTAGTTGTTTGCTAAGGATATGTACTGCTCTTGCAAGGAAATAATGTTTAAACAAAGGTTCACTTATTTTTTTTAATATAAGCAGAAATCTGTTTATGGCGCTTATATAATACATTTATCTTTTTAAAAAAATTGTCCATGTAAAAGTCAGAATTCCTTTATATTTGTGAGCCTCCTTGTCTCCTTTCCTAAGGGTATGTAATCTGGTTTTCAAATCTGGTATAAAATGTCCTATTATTATAGGGGTGTTCCATTTTATATAGTTCAAAAACAACAGCTCATTCTAAGCATAACGTTACTGAAAACAGATATCTCCCAAGATGTGTTACTCTATTACTCATTTGTGAAGTATTAAAGTAAGAACTCATGCTGAGTTCTGGTTATGAAGGTAGATATTAAACCAATTCATAAATACTGGAAATAGAATTTAAAGTTTATAGCCCTCAGTAGAATGCTCATATTGGGCATGTGCATGTGGACATCTTTTTCAATAGCATTCATTGATTTCCATTAGATTGTGTAGAATGGATAAAAAATTTAGTGGAATTTGCTTTTTTTTTTTTTTTTTGCAAGGCCCATGAATAATATGTACTTACTAGTACTGGTGGGCATTGAAGACAAGGCCATTTGTAGGTGTCAGATGTACAATGGAGAAGAAAGATCTTTTTTCCTACCAGCATCCAAACACCTATTTCCTTAAGGGAGCATTTTCTTGCAAAAGACTACATTTTATTTTGTATTTTTGCACTTTTTCTTTGTTAAAGAAAGATTCTGTCCGGGAACTTCATGCAGTAATAGGAACAAGATAAAACGATGTTGGGAGTTTACATTGTTCAAAGCATAGGGGAAAGTACTAAAATACGAATTTCTTTGAATATTTCAGATATTTTAAAAAATACACTTACTGGTTTGAAGCATTTGAGGTGTTATGTTTAACTCCAAGCAGCTGGTAAAGCTGCAGTTTATTAGTACTACAAATAAAATTGAACAAGTTAGGCTTAAAGTTTGCAGACTTTGTAGCAATACTAGATGAACCATTTTGTTAATTTTGAGTATTTGCTCTCAAAAGAACACATTAGTCATACCTCAGTGGTGTTAGTGGTTAATGGAGGTGGGAATTGAGAAACAGTTTCCCATTAGTGTTGCAATGTAGGGAATAATTGGTCAGTTAACAACAAGAAAAATGTTTAGTACCATTTTATATCTGTATATATTTATATATATATAGAATATATATTATATATATATATATATATATATATATATATATATATATATATATGAAATATCTAAAAAATATCATTGGAGTTTATCCAAACTCTGGGAAAAATAATGTCCTCTCCATGCCAAGTATCCAGTGTCTCAAATTACATTTATGAAGGATTATCACTTAATATGCTTTGTATTGAACCACCTGCTTCCCAAATGTCCATGACAGCCATGACTTCAGTCAGTTCCCAAAATACCAATGTGATAGGGAGGTGAATGTTGCAAAATGCCTCCTAAAAGGCCATTTTTACAACTTGCTGGAATACAGCGGTACCTCGTAGTTATTGATACTTTTAAAGATGGAGGATATTTTTACCCTCCTCCCCTTTCTTTTTTGTTTTTTTATAAGTAATCTGCCTTATTTGAATTTTTAAATTTTACCTTACTGGCTTCCCTGTCAAATGTATTACCAACATTCAGTATATAGAAACCATGTTTGCAGGGCACTTTTGTTCATGGCTTAGAAGACTATGCTCATTGCTACTTTCTAAAGTATTCTGTACCTTAGTAATGCAAGAGATTGAAAAGGCACATGTTCAAGTGTCAGGCGTTTTCTTAGTAGAATTCTTCAGGATGTTTTATATTCAATAATAGTGTTGTAATTCATTGAGTTAACTTAGTAAATTGTATGCTTTTGAAAACAACATTTGAAAATGTAAATCAATATAACATGCTTTATTTGTAAAATTTAAAGTTCAAGGTCCGAAGAACTAGTATTTAACTTATTTTTAAATCAGATTTTAATAAACAACTAAAAAACAGCTGTAAAACTTTTAGCATCATGGAATTGAGTTCTTAACTGGACATTTCTAAAATAATATCTAATATTCCCAGTGATTATCTCACTTGATTTAAGTAAATCCATTTTATATCTAAAACAGCATATAATAGGGCTATTATTGAAATGTTGGAACTTACAAGGGGTAACAACAGTTTATCGTTTTATTATTATTTTCATTTCTATATAGGTGTTTTAATTCAAATTTGAAGGAAATAAACATACTCTCTAACACTCAAAATTATAGTGAGGTGTTTGTTTCTTATTAGTACTTCTTTTCCTAAAAACCCACAAGTTGCTTTATGGTCACTTTGATTGAGTGATAGCTTAAATATATGTAGTGAAAGCAAACCCATAATACCACTGTGCCTAATTATTTCAGGGTTCCTCTATCAGTCATCTTGCAGATTTATTCCAATATGAACGTTTGGTTGAACCAGCTGCCCAGCCTTAATTCCATTTAGTGCCCCCTGCTAACATACTTTTAACTGATTGATTTGTATGTGTTTTAACTATCCAGTGATTGGATTTTACCTCTTGATAGGTCCATTTGTCCTTGGTGCTGCTTTTAAATATGTAGGGCTATGTGATCAGGTATCAAGTTCAGTAGGTACACAATTGGCCTGGATACATATCTGCCTGTTTTATCTTCTCCCAGGAGGAGCTTCTTTGGTATAGATGTTTATGTGGGTTCACATAAGGAACTGGGCAGCAATCTTGGGAAGCTTTCTGAAGTCTAAGAACCTGAAGGGACTTGGAGGGGGAATAGTAATAAAGGCTGCCTTTACATCTTTGAACACGAAGCACATAAATGTACGTTCTGTGGAGACTAAAGTGATTGTTACACCAGGGCTTCCTGACCTCTGGGAGAGACTTGCAAAAAAGCAGAAAGGAGCACAGAGTGAAGTTATTTTGGTTAGTTTGCTTTATCTGGTTTCTCATTTTCTTTAAATTTAAACCTGAACATAACACCCTTCTCCAATATCTAGCCAGCAGACTCCTGGTTGGGAAGCCCTGTATTAAAATTTGAGAATGTACCCAGTTTCCTTTTTTTGTACAGTGCTTTTACACCTGCTAAAAATTAACTTGTTTAATGCAAAACAAGACGTTGGAAGGTCAGTCATATTAAAGCTGGTTTGATTATTAATAGTTATCTTTTAGGAAGAAGCTTTTTCCCTATGTAAGATGTCATACTGCAGATTTAAAATATAGACTATCAATAAAATGCATGAAGTGATCATTTGTGCTTTGATCATCTCTCCTTGGCTTTTTTCTTAAAAGGGAATTTGATAAAGGTTCTGTTTCAAACTGATGTCAAATGCACTTGATTTTTAGAATCAAGTGGAATTACAGCACAGCCTTGATTTTTATTACCTTCACCGCTGAGCGTGGGCAGGTACTGGTTTATGGGATATAACCTCTGTTTTATGTTGTGTAGTTTAATGGCTTAATCTTGGAGTGGTAAAGTAAAAGATTAAAGTTTATTCTAATTTAAGAAGCCTGGAAAGATTTATGTAAATGACATTTTTAATAGGTTCATCTTCACTCTTTCTAATTTTACCATTGCCCTGACCACTCTTTTGCTTGACCTCTAAATACAAAGACTTGTCTAGGTGTTCATGTATGCTCATGCAGCTTTTATCTTCCATTGCCACTTCCAACCTCTTAAACATGTTACTTAAGCCAATAAGCTATCCTTGTTTCTAAGTGGTTTGTCATGTTCTGATACCTGAGTGGCCCTTCCCCTTGTTATTGGTATTCATATAGCTGATGGTAAATTTTATTATAATTTTATGGTTCCTACAGAGCCCTGTCATTGGCATAAGAACTCTGTTCCTTATGATAATTTAGGTGCAGTCAACTCTTAGTCTTATGACCTTCACAAAGTTTTACTGTTAGTGCTGTCCATGATTCTTTTCTTTGAAACTCAACTATGCCTCAGAAATGTTTACATTCTAGACAACGGAGTAAGACAATGCACAGGCATCTTGTTTGAGAGATATTCAGTGATAGAGTCATAATGGAGAACAGAAGATAATGGTATAAGCTATATTAATGGACATGAAAATAGGAAATGAAAGCTAGGGTCCAGTTTCTTTGAGGTCTTTGAATTCAGGCAAGATTAAAATCTAAGGCCTTGCAAATTAATTACTAACAACTACATTTTCTTAATTGTTATTAGGTATTGTATTGAGCACAATATAAATTACTTAATCTTCATAGTGATTCTGAGGTTATTATTACCACCCTGTTTTATAGGCGATGCAGCTGAGTAAGATTGTACAGGCATTTGGTAATTTGCCCAAGATCACTCCAGTAAGTGACAGAGTATTTCTAGGCATATCTCTGATTCCAGAATTTAGTTTCATTGTGCTCTTAATCCTGCTAGTGTATGGCCCCTAATTTTTAAAAAATTATCCTGGGTCCTAGATTTGATTATGAGGTATGATTTCTTAGGATAAACGTTGGTTTTGGCTAGTTTTGCAAAGAATTAAAGGGCAAATCTGAGGAGGATTAAAGGTTTTATATTGTGAATTTCAGTAAATCACTTTGGGCATTACCAGATACACCTTAGCACTATACCAAGTGCTAAGGTGTATTTGGAATTAAAATTTCTCATAGTTTGGAATGAGGTTGGAGTAAGTGTGGAAACTTTAATGCCAGTGGTCATTTCAGCCCTTTACCAGTATGTGCTCTTGGCCCCGTTATGACTTGATTTGAAAATATGATTAGGAAAAAGTTGCAGCTTTTTAAAAGTATGCTAGCCAGCTTATTGGCATCCAAAGTAATGCCCTTTTAAAGTTGCCTTGGGTAGACATAGGCATTCCAAGAATGTAATTGCTCAGAAAATATTTGGAACTTCTTTAAAATTACTTTCAAGCCCTAACCAGTTTAGCTCAGTGGATAGAGCGTGGCCTGCGGACTGAAGGGTCCCGGGTTCGATTCCGGTCAGGGGCATGTACCTTGGTTGCGGGCACATCCCCAGTAGGAGGTGTGCAGGAGGCAGCTGATCGATGTTTCTCATTGATGTTTCTAACTCTCTATCCCTCTCCCTTTCTCTCTGTAAAAAATCAATAAAATATATTTTAAAAAATAAAATAAAATTGCTTTCAAAAACAATATGAGTAACAGATGCAGCCCTCCAGTATGTTCACGTTATTTGCCACCCTTGAGATGAATCTTGGTTGTTTCCAATAATTATCTTTTTCCCAGTGTATTAGAGATTTGCCACCTTTACTTTAAAGACAGCCACAAATAAAGTATATCAAATAATAGGTGCAGCAATATTTAGAGTAAGTAAATGGTTATGGTGGAGAGTATTTTGAGAAAATTATACCTCATTCAACATTTGAAGCACAGGGAGAAAGATACTATCTCAACTCAGGAGCAGGCATCAATGGGAGATGTGTAAATAGTTGATAAAGTATTACAAAGATATAAAGATATACATACTATAGTTGTGCATCCCCATTCAAATGATATTTGAAAGGAGCAGTGAGGAGTAATGGGAGGAACAGGGGCTCTAGAGTTTGCTTCCTTAGCTGAGATAAATGTGTGTCGGGCTTCTAGCCTCCAAAATATTGTTGGGTTTCTCAGTGGATAGTGTTGGTGACTGTGATATATCTACTTGTTAAAATAATTCACACTTGATTCCCTATCTGCACCAAATGTTCTAGAATAGCATTGTCCAATAGGAATGTAATGGAAGTTACATAAATATAAAATTTCTAGCAGGCACACTATAAAAGGTAAAAATATACAGGTGAAATTAATTTTAACCAGTAAGGTTAAAATATTTTAACATGTAATCGATGAAAGAATTATTAATGAGATATTTACATCATTCTTTTAATAATTGAGTCATCAAAATCTGGTATTTTATACTTAAAGTACCTCTTATTTTGGACAACACACGTTACAAATGCTCAATAGCAACAAGTGACTAGCAGCTACTATATTGGGCAGTGCAGTTCTAGAACAATATGGGAGAGAGTGATTAAAGTGGATAGGATGCGAATGGCAGTTTTAAAAGTTCATCTGTAGGTATACACATTTTATCTTCTTACCTACATTACTCTAAAACTAAATAGGTATCATATTTGTGTATCAAAGCTGTGGCTTAGAGTGTCTAGCCAAGCTTACAAAACTATCATCTTTTTCTTCTCCCTTTGAGGTTAAAAAATACAATTAGCAAACGACCTTGGTTGAGGGCCCCATAATTAAAAGCTATGGAAGCCCATCACAGCTGAAGCATTATGTAGCAGATAATAGCGATTGTTACATTTATTTAGTCCATTAGTTATGTTAAAATTGTACAAATAAATCATTTCCACGTTTAATTCCTGGCATTTTTAGAAATGGCAACCTGGATTTATATTCTGTTTCTACATTGTAGTTAGATAGTCATAATAAGTCTTTTTAAATGAGTTTCTTGGGGTAGAAGGGGAAAGTTGACAACATGAGAATAGATTCCCAGATCAGACTTTAGCCCCAGTGAAAGCAAGTATTTCCCAACATGAAGTCTCTGATGCCATTGTTGAAAGTTTTATTTTGTTTGGCAACATAGAGTAAAATATTAACTCCTGTGAAGAAAGAGCCTCTGGATTTGGGGTTTTGGGAAATGCTGATTCACTTGGCTTGACTTCTCTGTGTGAGTATAACAACATCTTCTATGGCCTTTTCATTTAAGAATCTGAAAAACCATTTAGTAGTAGATGATGAATGTTAGTTTCTAGCATGTGTGACTCAAATCTATCTCTGGCAGTGAATCTGCTTTACTTGAAAGCTGCCAGAGAAGCATATCACCCAGCTTTTTTTTTTCTTTTTTCCCCCCAAAATTAAAGGTGAAAATTCAGGAAGAGTCATTCTGTTTTGTTTTGGTGCTGCCCTTTCCTAGGAGAAGGAAAAAGAATGAATAGTATCTGAGGCTATGTTAGCACAAAGGTACAGGATTGTTTCTAAGAAGCAGAGACCAACTTTGCAATTAAACCCAAATTCTGCCCAATTGCTCTAATGAAAAAGAAACTTCCACCTAATAATGATTCCTTATCCAGATCTGAGTAATCCCTTTTCTCCACATTTGGGGACCATCTACATTTTCAAACAAAAAATTATTCAGCCTAATCTGCCAAACAAATACATTTCAAGCTTCATTTTAATATAAATATCTAGCAGTCCTACAGACATGGGCACTAACAGGGTTGGTGTTATTTTGTTTTAAAAGCTGAAGTCAAAATTATCTGGAAAAAAAAGTTGGAGAAGCCCTTGTTCTTTCCCTAAGGTTTCCCTTCAGTTCACATTACTGGTACTTTATTTTTTTATCATTTTTTAAATTACATAAAGTTTTACAAATATTAGTACATATATTTCTTTTTTCCCCTGCCCTTCCCCCAGCCTCCCCTACCCCACAGTGTTTTGTGTCCATTGGTTATGCTTAAATGCATGCACAAAAGTCCCTTGGCTGATCTGTTACCCCCACCCTCAACGTCCCTGTCCGTGTTGCTGTAATTTGGCAGTCTGTTTGATGCTGTTCTGCCTCTGTATCTATTTTTGTTCACCAGTTTATAATGGTTATTATTATCCATAGATAAGTGAGGACATTACTGGTACTTTTGATTTTGAATACCTTATAAGTTAATGAACTGCTCAGCATATATTAACTAGGACTAGCATATGCCTTATTTCCTGCCTATATAATAAAATCCTAATATGCAAATTGACTGAAAGTCAGAACAACCGGTCACTATGATGCACACTGACCACCAGGGGGCAGACACTCAACACAGGAGCTGCCCCTGATGGTCCCACAGGGGAGCCAGGATCATGGCTGCCAAGTGAAGTGGTGGTGAGAGGGTGCAGGCTGAGCTAAGGGACCTCCCCTCCCTCCAGTGCATAGAATTTCATGCACCGGGCCTCTAGTGCTATTTATAAATTTGAGCTTAGAAACATGTGTAGATTCCTGACTGAAATTTTTGTGGATTACTAAAATTTTTACCTATGATTATTCCAGAGAGGTACTGTGGGACTCAATAGACTAGCACTGTATACACACTCTGATTCCCTTGAAAGGTTGTGAACTGCCAGCATGATCCTAAAAGGAAAGAGGTGGAGAAATGGTTGTAGATTGAGATTAATAAATGTGTTGAATCCACTGGGATGGGCCATTTCATATTTGTCCTCTTATTTGAGACTCAAATAAGTAATTGGGGGGCAATTGAGTATTTGCATTTTGTAACCAAAATAGAATCAGATGTTAAGTCACAAGCTTCAGGTCCCACTGCTAGTATTGATTATCCAAAAACAAAACAAAACACAAAATATTAGAATCTACATTCCAAGTACCATTCCAACTCTAGGGATACTGTAGTGAATAAGAAAGGCCCTTGCCTTTATGGAGATTACATTGGAACTTACATGGAATATAAATAAAAATTAAGACAGTGATTAAGTGCTGAGAAGAAAACAGTGTGATGTGGTTGTGAATGAGATGAAGTAGGACAGTTGGAGAAGACCTTTCTGAGGAGGTGACACAAGTAGAGACCTGAATGAAGAGGAAACAGAACATTTCAGCTCCAGGGAATGAGCTCAGCTCAGTAGTTGGAGGGAGGAAAGGGAGCAGTGTTGAAGTGGGGTGAGAGACGAGTTGGGCCAGTTCATGAAGATTTTATAGCCAAGGGAAAGAAGACAGGGTTTTATTCTAAGATGATCAGTTGTTGGAAGTCTTGTCCGTGGAAGTGAAGGGTTCTGACTTAAATAACTACTAAGTGGTAGAATCAGAGCTAGAAGATATCTGACTCTAGGGCTGCTGAGTGTTCCATGACATAGAAAACTCCTTTCCCTGCTCCATTCTGTCCCCAAGTAGAAGTGCTTGGAATCTAGGTCCACAGTACCCTGGAGAAGACTCTGCAGTACTCTAAGCTTTTGACTTCTCTTTCTAGGTTTCCTTGTTTTCCTAAGAAACTTTGTGGGATTCACATAAACAAAAATTTAGCTCTCTATATTATTTTACTTTAATCTGATTTGAATGACCCTATTCTTCTGTTACTGAGAAAATCCTCAGGTAATGGAACCCAATGCCATAAATAAAATGAACAAGCTTCTTATTGATCCTTGGGCCAGCATTGCTCTGTTTTACTTGGCTAATACCTATAGGGGGCAGGGTTGTGCATATGGAAAGGGTTTCAGTAATCAGCTCTTTAAAATCAGCTGATTACTGAAACCCTTTCCATTGGATGCCTTTTGGTGACGTCTTGAGAGTTTACTGAGGGATAGATTAAATTCAACAAACTCAGATGAATCTAGTAAATTTAACACATTTTAGATTAGCTAATATGACCTGACATTTTACAATTGATAGTCACGCAGTTCAGCTCCCTACATCTAGCCAGGTCTACATTCAAACCATTGTGAGAGAGAATTGGTAGTTGAAAAATTGGAGACTGGATTGAATGCTTCCACTTATTGCAGAGATATGGGTCCCTAACCTAACCATGGGTATAGCATCCCAAACCTCAGTGTCAAAGTTCGTAGTTCACCTTCCGGGTTTCAGATATAGAAGCAAAGAACCAAAGGAAATAGGGCCAAAGGAAAGGCAGTTGCAAGCTACAGCATAGAAATCAAGCCAAGCCACATGAAAATTGGCACCTTTTCTGCTTGCTATGGTGGCATACTTGGTAGCAGTGTTGCAGTTTCTCTGCCATGCCACCACATCATAGCCATATTCCTTCTGAAACGCAGGAAAATCTAGGGATTTTCAGGCCGCAGCTGAGTGCATATGGAGTCTGACTCATTTGCATAGATGTCTTCAGGCTAAGTAACAAGTTTTAGGCAGACACCCTAGTTCAATGGGTGTGGAAAGAATTACTGATTCTAATCTTGTTCAAAGTTGCTATGACAAAGGGCATGCAAATAGCATATTTCATAGAGATCCTGGTCCTCTATAAGATACTCACCTGGGAAACTTAACTCCTGGTGGCTCCCCTCCCTGCCCCCCCCCCCCCCCCCCCCCCCCCCCCCCCCCCCCCCCCCCCCCCCCCCCCCCCCCCCCCCCCCCCCGCCACTGAAGCTTTGCTCCTTCAAAATAATGTATTCACCTGAAGTTTCAACTGAATTATAAGAATTGTGTCTGGATAAGGACACATGGCTCTAGGAACTTTAAGAGGCAATCCAGTAATGAGTAATAATGATCCTCTTCAGAAAATGGCCCATGGGAGGGGGATTGCGACATAAATGTACAATGAAAAGAGGTTTAAGAGCCAGTCAGACTTACTTTCATATGCCTCAAACAAGCTCTGTAGTTTTAGATGACACATCATTTTTTGAGTCTCAATTTTCCTTTCTGCACAGCAGGAATAATGATACTTCGTTGGGAAACTTAGGGATTGCATAGGTAGTAAATTCCTTAGCATTTGAGATATTAATAAGATAGGAAATCATTATTACCTAGTGTGGGAGAGGTGGGTGAGCCAACCTCCAATGGCTGTGAAGTCTAAATATGACTTTGAGACACTTATAAAACATTGATCTTGTGGTTTGGAAAACCAGCTTCAATAAAGATGAATATATCTGTCCAATGTTCTTTGGATACCCAAGGAAGCCTATTAGGTGTGTGTAAAGAAGATAGGCAGGGTGACAGAAACAGTTATTCTAGAGTAAAATAGGCCCTGTCCATTTTAATATAGTAGAAAAAAACGAAAAACAAAAGTAATAGGTTCCTGCCTTACCAGGTAAACTAGGATTACATTTACTTGCCTGTAATGTAACAAATCAATGGCTGAAGATTTGCTTCTATGGCAACTGTCCCCCACCCCTTATCATCTAGTCACTATTGAGAGGCTACAACAGGAGCTGGATGGACAAATACATATATCGGGTACAGAAAAGGTCTAAAAATAACCCCAAAAATCTGCTGGTAAAATATGATACGTGGCAAAATAAGCTTTTATGATGGTTTTAAAACTTGCATGTGACTCAACAAAGAAGCCACATATACTGAGTGATGCTGAAAAGAAATATTTGATATAGTTGTAAAAGATTGAGATGGAAGAGAAATGTGAAAAGTGTGGATCTTAGGCCCAGAGAAAGTTCTTGTTAGAAACCAGTGACTTCTAGAATCTTACTTAGAATTTCTGCAGTTTCCCCTTCTATAATTTTGGGGTCCTCTTCACTGGGAACAACAGCCCTCAGTTATCCTTTAACAACCTTTCAGACATTGTATCTCTGTAACCTTTGTTTGTAATCAGCATCTCCAAATCTGACTTAAACTGAGATTTTCCTTTGGTTTTCTAAAAGGATTGGAGTTACTCTTAGGACAGAGACAACTGGAACAAACAAACAAACAAAAATAACTGTGATAATTCATTAAGAGGGGATCCCTTCTTCCATTAACCTATCCATCACATGAAGCCCTGCTACTTTCCTCAACATGCTTAGGATTATTCAAGGCTTCAATCATCAGAGATCATAGCTCAGAGAAAAAAAAAAGCACTACTAGACCTTTTTTTTCTAGTCAACACTGTTGGCTTTATCCATCCCCATGGTATTGTTCCTTTTTAAGAATTGTTTATGTTATTGGAGAAGAAATTTCTTTATGGATTTAACTATTTTACATACTCCATTGACTCA
The DNA here is from genome assembly GCA_004026665.1 of Murina feae. NCBI lineage: Eukaryota > Metazoa > Chordata > Mammalia > Chiroptera > Vespertilionidae > Murina > Murina feae. Next base: position 2,213 of record PVJC01019682.1, on the reverse strand, counting down.
TAAATCCATATCGCTAGGCCTGATCTCTTCCTGGAACTTTAGACACTTTCTTTTTTACCTAGTTGTTTGCTGGACATCTCAACCTGAATATTTTAGAGGCACTTTAGACAGGTGGAATATTTTTCTATTTCAGTAGGTAGCAATGGACTTAAGTTCTAAGCCTAGCTAATGAGTGGGCCATTATCAACAGAAGAAATCATGAAATAGGCAAAGCTCTGAGAAATTTTGAACATGACTGAGCCAGATCTTAAGGCTCAGTGTAAATGAGTTTGGAGTGAAGGTTAGAAAATTCACTTCAGCTCCCTGGCCAGTGTGGCTCAGGTCCTTGAGCATCCTTCATTGTACCAAGAGGTCTCTTTGATTCCCAGTCTGAGCACATGCCCGGGTTGTGGGCTGGATCCCCAGTAGGAAGAGTGTAGGAAACAGCTGATTGATGTTTCTTCATGCATTTCTTTCTCTCCCTCTCCCTCCCCCACTCTCTCTTTTTTTCATGTTTTATGATCTTTTTATTTATTTTTATTTTTTTCCTTTTTTTAGTGTGTAAAATATTACAAAGAGTAGTACATATGTCTCCTCCCCCGCCTTGCCCTTCCCCCAGCCTCCCCTACCCCCCAGTGTTTTGCGTCGATTGGTTATACTTATATGCATGCATAAAAGTCCTTTTGTTGATCTCTTCCCCCCCTCCCCCTCCCCGACCCTCCCCAGCCCTCCTGCTGTAGTTTGACAGTCCGTTTGATGCTACTTTGCTTCTGTATCTATTTTTGTTCATCGGTTTATAATGCTCTTTATTGTCCATAAATGAGTGGTGTAATGTGGTGTTTTTCTTTCATTGATTGGCTTATTTCACTTAGCATAATGCTCTCCAGTTCCATCCAAGCTGTTGCAAATGGTAGGAATTACTTCTTTTTTACAGCAGCATAGTATTCCATTGTGTAGATGTACCACTATTTTCTAATTCACTCATTTGTTGATGGGCATTTAGGCTGTTTCCAAATCTTAGCTATGGTGAATTGCGCTGCTGTGAACATAGGGATGCATATATCCTTTCTGATTAGTGTTTCTGGTTTCTTGGGATATATTCCTAGAAGGGGGATCACTGGGTCAAATGGAAGTTCCATTTTTAAGTTTTTGAGGAAACTCCGTACTGTTCTCCACAGTGGCTGCACCAATCTGTATTCCCAACAGCAGTGCACGAGTTTTCCTTTTTCTCCACATCCTCTCCAGCACTTGTCTGTTGATTTGTTGATGATAGCCATTCTTACAGGTGTGAGATGGTACCTCATTGTTGTTTTGCTCTGGATCTCTCATATGATTAGTGACTTTGAGCATATTTTCATGTCTCTTGGCTTCCTGAATGTCCCCCTTTGAAAAATGTCTACTTAGGTCCTTTGCCCATTTTTTGATTGGATTATTTATTTTCCTTTTCTTAAGTTGTATGAGTTCCCTATAAATGTTGGAGATTGAACCTTTATTGGGGATAACATTGGAAAATATGTTCTCCCATCCAGTGGACTTTCTTGTTGTCCTGTGGATGGTTTCTTTTGCTGTGCAGAAGCTTTTTATTTTGATATAGTCCCATTTGTTTATTTTCTCTTTAGTTTCCAATGCCCTAGGAGCTGTATCGGTGAAGAACTTGCTTTGACATATGTCTGAGATTTTGTTGCCTTTGTAGTTTTATGGGTTTCCATCTTACATTTAAGTCCTTTATCCATTTTGAGTTTATTTTTGTGTATGGTGTAAGTTGGTGGTCTAGTTTCATTTTTTTGTATGTAGCTGTCCAATTTTCCCAACACCATTTATTGAAGAGACTGTCTTGACTCCATTGCATGTTCTTACCTCCTTTGTCAAATATTGATTGAGCATATTGGTTCGGGTCAATTTCTGGGATCTTTATTCTATTCCATTGATCTATATGTCTGTTATTGTGCCAGAACCGGGCCGTTTGGAGAACAGTGGCTTTGTAATACAGCTTGGTATCTGGTATTGAGATCCCACCTACTTTTTTTTCTTTTTTTGATTTATTTATTTATTTATTTATTTATTATTTATTTATTTATTTTACATTTTTTAAATTATATAAAGCTTTACAAAGATTAGTACATATATCTCTTTTCCCCCCTGCCCTTCCCCCAGCCTACCCTACTCCCCAGTGTTTTGTGTCCATTGGTTATGCTTAAATGCACACACAAAAGTCCCTTGGCTGATCTGTTACC
>PVJC01019681.1:0-29953 GCA_004026665.1 Murina feae | reverse complement strand
GATGGTCCACTTGGCATTGCTACTAGTTCTCAACCCCGGCTGAAGGTAGATTCATCTGGGAAGCTTGTCAAAAAGACTGATGTCTGTGCCACTCTGAGGCCAGTAAAATCAGAATCTCTGGGGTTGAAGCCATGAGTCAGTGTTTGAGCACCCAGGAAATGCTAGCCCCAACACTGAGAAACCCCTCTTTGCAGCTCAACAGTTTGCATCTGCTTTCACCTTCGTTGTCTTGTTTGAGACCTGACTGTCATCCTGTTTTGTTAATGGACAAACTGAAACTCGGAATTGGAGCTTTATGCAAGGTCCAGGCCTTGACCTGTTAAGACTGTCTCTCTAGTTCTGTGTTATGCAGTGGGCCCCACACCCAAACCTATGACATCTGAGTATGGGATGGGGTGGGAGCCAGGCAGCAACACCTTTGAAAGGTCCCAGGTGATTGCAATGCCCGGTCAGGTTCTGAGACCACTGTGTCATGTGCTACTCAGGCAACATATGTAGCTTACCTGCATTTGCTAATTAGGAGGCCATGCTTGGTTCTCTTTTCCAATCCTAACAGCTTATCTGTTCAAATAAGTCTCTTAATTAGGAACTGTCTGAGCAATTAACTTGTCAATAACAATAGCCAAAAAAATCAAAAACATGTATTGTGAACAAACGACAAATCTGAGCCTACTGTACAAATGACCCTTATTGAGCCAATGCCTTCTCACTTTCAATATTATCAATTAAGTCATGGCCCGTGGCTCAGTTGAAGCGTCACCTCATACACCCAAAAAGTTGTGGGTTCGATTCCCGGTCAGGGTGCATACCTAGGTTGCAGGTTCAATCTCTGCTCAGGTCTCTCTCACATCAATGTTTCTTTATCTCTCTCTCTTTCTCTCTTTCCCACCCTTTGCCCCCCACTTCCTCTCTCTCTAAAAAAATCAATAAAAACATACCCTTAGGTGGGGATTTAAAAAAAAGTTTTCAATTAAATATGCAAGTCATTAGTTAGCAAACAGAATAGGCAACCAGCTTACTGATTAACTGACAAGCAATTAAGATTTGACATCACGCACTTGAGCCAAATCCGAAAGTACCTCAGTTCCCTTCTGCTTAGGGACTAAGTCCCCTGCAGAGAGGGTGCAGGAAAGAGATGCCCGCTGCTGGATCTGTGCCCTTGACAGAGTCCTACAACCTCTCCCTGGTGTTTGCTCCGAAAAGGTTCCTTTTTGGCACACACTGTACTTGACTTCGTGACGCCTTCCCAACCTCATCCTCTAATAGCGAGAACAGCGCGTTCAGAAAGTAATTTTCTAGACGTCCTCGTAAGGAACAAGGACAGGAATTATAAAGCCATCTTTGAGGAGAAAGCATTCCCTATCAAAGTACTCTTGCTAGAGCCTCGGTTGTTTTTTGATAGAAATCGACTACGCACAGCCCGGTTTCCCTGAAATTCTTTCAGGAGGAAGCAATTTCCAAGTCTAACATGTTCGGAGAATGCTGCTTTATACCGTGGTTCGCATTGCCCTAAACACAGTCACCGAAACTGTGTGTGGCATCTTACATCTTTCTTGGGTGGAAGGAGTCCTAGGATGTTCAGGGGTGTGGGCCCAGCGTTCCATGTCCCCTGGACTGAGAGTTCCCTCGGGGCAGCTGGCACCTGCTACAATTGCAGTTCCAAGTGAGAGGAACAGCCAGCCATGTTTTAAAATTACACGGCTAAAACCCAAACCACCTGGGCTATTTCAAACAACTTCAGGGAGAGATGTCTGTACTACATCCAGGGGAAGTGGGGGCCGGACACCCAGGGGAACAAGTGGACAGACCTCCCCTGCCGCGGTCAGCCTTACCCAGGTGCAGCATCTATGAGGCTGCCCCCTCTTCCAGGGCCGTGACTCAGAGCATCCCCCTCCTGTGGGCACTGCAGCTGTGTGCGGTTCCCCTTCCAGCTCCCTCCTCACCCACCAGCAGTCTTCCTAGACTCCCCACCCATCGCTAAAGGCACAGACCCATGGGATTCAGGCTGCGGAGTCATTTTATCCAGGCTTCATCTCAGAGAGGTGGGAATGATGTCTGGAGAGATGCAAACAGTCTTCCCAAGTTCACAGAGCTCGTTAAGGACAGAACTCAGACTCAAACATAGGCTATGGCTGCCATTTCAGGACTCATCCCCTCTCCTCACACTCAGTACCACTGACTGTTATTAGTATTGAGCTTCGTTTTCCTCAGATTTCCCTTTGTCCTGTATTAATATACCAGGTGTGGGTCTAGTATATTGGGAAAGCTGTTGCTCACTTGAGATTGGTTTTTTAATATAATTCTATTGATTTCAGAGAGGGAGAGAGAGATAGAAACATCAATAACAAGAGAGAATCATTGATTGGCTGCCTCCTGCATGCTCCCTACTGGGGATCGAGCCCAAAACCCAGGCATATGCCCTTGACCGAAATCAAACCCACCACCCTTCAGTCCTCAGGCCGACGCTCTATCTACTGAGCCATGCCAGCTAGGGCTCACTTGAGATTTTAAAGGCATGTGTTCATCCCATATCTCACCAGGGTTTGCAGGTTTCCTAAGTGAGGTTGCTTTTCCCGAGGTTTTTAGATGGTAGAAAATGAGATTCTGTCACCAGGTAGGTGGGCCTGTGGAGAAGGTGGCAGGTGGACTCCGTCAAAAAGGACCATTGGGACTTACTGTCCTGAAGAAAAAATAAGATCATAAGCAGACGAGATACGGTGCACCTTTGCCCCAGCATCGACCTTGCAGAACCAGGCCTTTTGCGATGTCTTTGACAACCAGAGCAGACCCTGGAAAGAGAAGTCCAGGAAGGCAGTGTGTGTGTGAGCAAACGCCGTCCGTCTCTCTTGGAATCACAGGGGCTTCAAAAGATGTAGCACCGACACCCAGATGGGAATACACCAGAGTGGGGAACTCTTAGGTCACCGAGACCACCCCTTTGTCTTGTTCCAATTCTCCATCGGCTTTCAAACTCAGTTCCTTCATGTGCCTCAGACCCACTGCATCATAGTGGAGCCCATCCTAGACATCCTGGTTCCCAGTGAACTCAAGTGGCAGGAGCTCAATTCTTCTAAACAAATGCAGAGAGGAGGTGGCCGCCAGTGATGAAAATAAGCCAGTCAGATGGCAGCACTGACCCAGACTTCAGAATAAAATGAGTTCTACAACTTCCCCGCCCGTGTTCCTACAGTAGCAATGAAGGCTCGGGGAATGCCTTCAGAGGGGCGTACTTGCATAACGCATAGGCTATCATGCATTGCTAATTGCTAGAGGAGATATTTGCATATATGAATGTGCTTAATGGGGAGTCATAAACATTTGTCTTTGGTTTTAAATCTCAAATAGGGGGAAATAGTAGTAGCACCAGCTATAGAAACAAATCTGAAAATCAAACAGCCCAATTAAACTCAGATTTTTAAAAAGCCATTAAGATATACCTAAATGAAATGAACTTTAAAGGACTAAAGACTTCATCTGTTAAGAGCCCTAAATGACAAGTAATTCCAGGGAAATCCAGTTAATTAAAAACCACTGCTCTGTGAAATGACCGCCGTTACCTGTGCAGGTGAAGTGCCCGTGTGCAGTACTTGTAAGCTACACATGAGCCTGAGACGCAGTTGGCCATCTGTTAAGGGCAGGCGGCTACTTCTGCTTCCTGAGAATGCGGGCCCTGAAAACATAAGCACCAGCTACAATCTGCACTTGCCTGTGGCTCCATTAAGAATAACGCACACGTGGAAGTTGCCATAATCAAATAAGAAGTTGCCAGGTTGCCTTGAACCCTCCTCCCTGAGCCGAAGGGAAGATGTCTTCTGATGAAGCCATGGGCTCTGTTAGAGTCACGTGCATCTGTGCGTCACGGTTATGCGCTCTGAGAAGTGGCTCTGCTGATGGACACAAAACACTGGGGGGAAGGGCAGGGAGAAAAAGATATATGTACTAATCTTTGTAATACTTTATGTAATAATAATAAAAAAAGGAATATCTAAAAAAAAAAAAAGCGGCTCTGAAGGCAGTGCTGGTTTGAGTGCCGTGTTCGAGGGAACCAGCCCGGGCAGTCAGGTGCTTCCATGGAGAGCGGTCCCACCCAGTGAACACACCTGTGACTTAGTCAATGATTGGAGATTGGACGCCAATGCTACCACCGGTGGTGAGACCCAGTTTTCACTCGTCTTCCCCCTCTACAGATGGTGTCTGGCAGAGCAGGCCCCCGTCACACCCTTTCTTCCACGCAGTCCATACAAGGAAGCAAGACCATTCAGCCCATGGCTCAAACCAGGCTGATCCTCCGTACCATGCGTTACAGACTCACAGGGCGGCCTCCATGGGCGCTGACGTGTGCTCCTGACAGCAGTTGGGCAGCTCCCCGGGTGCTCAGGGCCAAATCCGGGGTCTCCGCCCTGCTGGCTGCACCTCTTGCTGTCAGGTCTTCACTTGCAAGGTGTGACCTTATTGTCTTTTATTTCTGTGTTCCTGTTGTCATTGGGCTGTGGGTCCTGCTAGGGACTCCTGGCCCCGAGGCTGACTACGGCTCCCAAAGCATGTCTCCTTGTGCACCCAGACTGACGGACATGCTGTCTGTCTTCTGTAGATGTAGTCACTTCAGGTCCATCAACCACAGCAGCAGTTGTCACCCCTCCACAACCTCCAGGGAACATCTTGTCTTTGCAAAATGGCCTGAAGCAGAGCAAATGGTTTAGTTTGAAGGCTTCCTTGCAGGAACATCTTTGCCTCCTAAGTTGTTTACCCATCAAGTTTCTTAACTACTCCGCAGCTTTAGTCACCCTGGGAGGTAAAAGGAATGTTAATGAAAGTGAGCATCTACGGATGCTCCTCTGCGCTGGGTTCTTGGCTGAGCACTTCCCAGGGATCCTGTCCTGACTTTCCTGGAAAAGCCTTGAGGCAGGTGTCCAGTCTCTCAGCTGCTTGAGTCTCAGAGTTGGGCTCAGCCTGGGCAGTCGCTCTGACCTCCGGGCCTGCTGCCCAGAGGAGCTGCTGTGGGGATTGACTGAGGGGGTCCAGACAGTGCTCAGCAGGCCAGCAGGCCAAGCCAGAATCATTCAAACTTTATCAGCTCAGTCACCTAGAGGCCTCTGAGGACGTGGGGGCGGGGCTCTGAGGACGTGGGGGCGGGGCTCTGGGTGGTTGGCAGCATTGGCTGTGGTGCTCCAGTGAGGGGTGGAGGCGTGTAGCAGGGTGCCAGGGGGAGTCCCAGCACACCCTTGCACTGTGTGCAGGTGACCCATCCTATGCTGTCCTCAGCCTTCCAAGCATCGGAATTGCCTTTTTTCAAAAAACGTCATTACCCTACCCCCAGGCCTAACCGACACTTAGTTTGCACTTCCTTTTACTCTTGGTTTAAAACTTTCGTTGGTGTGGTTCTTGTCCATTGCACCTAGCCCAGTCTTTCCATTGGAAAATGGACACGATAGCAGTGTTGACTCCTGGGTGAGGCAGGGGGTGGGGGCAGGGCTGCAGGAGCCATGGACCCCTTTCAGCAGAGGCGCAGGCTGCGGACTCCTTGCCACCACCCAACAGCGCTTAGGATGCTGTGGGTATCACAGCTCTCTTTTCTCTGGTCATGGTTTCAAATAGACCTCTGTCCCCAGATCTCTCAGAGACCACTCTGATATTCCCAGCATTAATGAAGTGCGTGAAGGGAACAAGCACTGTGCTCTGGAAGTTGAGTTACAGGGCTCTGCTATGACCCTCAGAGCCAAGCAGAAGGGCTGGTCAGGCTGTAGGATGGGCTGAGTCCCAGCTGTCTCCGGCGTGTTGCAGGGCATCAGGCTCCAGGTGGCAGGGACTGGGTCTGTGTCTCTCGGGTTGAGAACAGCAGCCAGAATTGCCCTGGGTTGTGTCTGTTTCACCCAGTGGTTCCGTTGCCCTTTCCTCAGATTCAAGACATTCTGATGTTTCATTGGATTCTAACTTCTCTTGAAGTCTCTCTTGAATGCAGTGCATTCTTACATTTGATGCTCAGTTTTTAGATATGAGCCGGGATATATTTTGTAAATACGAGCGAGAGCTTCTGTGGTAGGATGATCACTGCTCACAAAGCGAGCGGGGTCTCCTGTTTTTCCTCTGAGCAATGACCAGGCAGGTGAATCTCACTGCAGACTCAACCCGAGGCCAGAGGTGCCCCTGCCTGGGACCAGGGGTGTGAGAGACATGCGCACACATTTAGCACATGCTTAACACAGACAAAACTGCACTGTTCTCTGTACCTTAGAAGAGATCCTGAGGCACTGTTTTCACGGTTGTGGTTGCCGTCAGCAGCGCCAGCTTCGTGTGGTGGCGCAGTCACTCAGCTGGTGTGCAGCCCAGCTAAGATCCCTTGCTTTGAAGGGTTTGGGGATTTCCTGCTCTGGTTGACAGTGGCCTTCAAATCCGTGCACACGATTGCCTGGATAAAGATGAAACTTCTCAGTCACCCCTGACAGGACTTCCATGTAACAACAAGGGGTTGTTAGCAACGATTGTGTGTGTTCTCCCCTCCCTTTCCCTGCCCACTGACAGGACCACCCACATGTAGAACACCCAGTGCTCAAAGGCCAGTCTGTGAGATTAAACCAAATTGCAGTTGGCAGTTTGCCCCAGAAGAGGGAGGAAGGGCTAGAGGCAAAAGACTGGCCTGCTTCTCTGGTATTTCTCGTCAGAACGGCATGTGTACCTTTTGGTAGGAAAACAGTCATGGGGAAGGTACCCTAGCCCAGCCTGCAAGCTGGCGCTGTACTCTGTCGTCACTGTGCTAGCCACCAGGGACTCAAGGACAAAGAGAACACCATCCCCTCCCTAACTTCTTCCCAAACACTGCTCTAATAACTCTCCACCACGGCTCCTCTTGGGAGCCGGGAGGTACGAGTTCCTGAGATCAAGGGAAATGAATGGCATGCCAGACGGACAGAAAGAGCAGTTGGGGGCACAGTCTTTGCTCTACAGTCTTTGCAGCTGTTTTGTTTGTTTGCTTGAGGTTTAAATAATGAGCGAATGAGACTTCTCACTACTGGCAGGCAGAATAGCCACAGCCTGTGAGGACGTGGACATGGACGTGGACGTGGCATCCCAGCGGCTGTGGCTTCAATGGTACGCCACGGTTGCTTAGCAGTTCCTCAGTTGTGACCTCAAGGACAATACAAGAGTTTTCCTACTTTTCAAAAGAGGGGCAGATTTATTTCCTAATCGTATGGAATCTAAAGCAGATTGGACCTTAGAGATTGCCAGGAATCACCTCATTTTATAAACAGGGGAGTTAAGTGTCCTGCCCTAAGCATGAAAACTCTGCCCAGGACCCATTCTGGCAGGTCTTTCTCCCAGGTTCACCCCAAGAGTCACCAAAATGACTTATTAAAATATCCAGAGGAATATACTGATGATGGGCCTATAACTGGCTTTTAAAGGGATCGAGGCCCACTCTAAGGGACCGTCTTTGGAAGGTGACCGAGGAGGAGAGTGAGGCCTTTGGAGCCAAGCGGCCCAGGGACCTTCGGACCCACCTCCGGTGCCCCAGCCTCCGTGCATCTCTGCTATGGAGTGCTCTCCTAAGTGAGATTTCTTTTGTTTTACCCTTAACTTTTATGGGCCCAACAGTGTGCTGTCATACAGATCTGTGGGTGCGGGGGAGTTGCCTTCAGATCTTTCTGGAAGGTCCCCTCTGATTCTCCACGTCCGGCAGGGTCTCAGCAGGTGTGTCCAGGTCTCTGCAGGTGGGAGCCCCGAGCAGCATGGCTCACCCTCTGGTGTGTTGTTTTCTAGCCTCCGCAGTGTTCCCCTGGCCCCCTGGTCCTGTTCCTGTGAGTGAGTGGAGGTGGACACAGAGCATAGCCGCTGCCACGCGGAAAACCTTCTCAGGAAATGCGCCTCGCTGACTGTGTTGTCTAGCCTCACGTTCTGGAAGCAGCCCATCTCATGCTGTGACTGCTGTGAGGGGTAATTTTCATGACGTAGCCATGTCTTACTTCTAGGTGCATCACAGGAAAAGGGCTTAAAACGAACACTTTTCCAAATCAGTACATCAAACAGGCTTATTACTGAAACATTGCTCGAATTCAGATATTTTGTTGAGAATTATTTGAATTTGCTAAGCATCTGTACCTCTCTGTTCCTTCTTCCAGGATGCTAGAAGATGACCTCAAGCTAAGCAGTGATGAAGAGGAGGGTGAACAGGTAAGCTCCCCTTGGGCACTGTGCTGTATGGGCGTGGGGCAGTGACGCTGACCGTCCCAGACATTAGCCGAGTCATACAAATGCTGAAACATGGGGCTCTCCGATGCTGGGCATCCTTTTCTGATGACAATGTTTGGTGCCTTTGGGAAAGTCTGTTAAAATATCTTGACCTTAATTTCCCTTAAAACAGTAATTTTGTGCTTTTCATGGCATTGAAACCAACAGCAGCTATGTATAAGGAAGCTAGCTGGGGTCAGGCTTCAGAGGGGAAGCCTATTTTTCTGGAAAGCTGACGGGCCTGCTGGCGATCAGGCGTGATCCTAACCTCGTTGGCATGCAACGGGCAAGTTGTACGCATTAAATATTGAGGAGTCTTATGCAGATGCTATTAACATTGAGAAGACACAAGCGTAGAGGTGAGCTACAATGATGAATAAGAAAGCTTCATGCTCAGAATAGCCCGTTTGTCTTAAATGATAAATGTGCTTGAAATGTTCTCCTTTGGTGTTGATTTATCAGCTCCAGACATTAGTCGGGGCTTTGTAAATACTCTTCTGATCAGTCAGTTAAAGTGAAAAAATACCCACTCGACATTCATCACTTTCACCTCTGCACTCCAGGCAATGCCTGCGTTTTAAAGCATATTTGGAAACACTAAAGACAGATTTCCTTACCCGGTTCCCTTTTTCTTGTTACCTGTGCTGCATTTTGTCAGGGTGGATAAATGTGGGAGGTCTAAGAACAACTCGGAGAGGTTTTTCTAAGTCATTTTTACGTGCACTGCAAGCCACGTGTGCCGTTCGGTGGCTCTTGGAAAAGGGAATTTTACATAAAGGTACCGACCGAGGTTGCAGTGCAGGCGCTGTCTAGACCTGCGGATGGGAGCAGTGCACAGAGACTGTGCAGAGGTGAGAGAAAAGTGAAAGGAAACTTCCAGGAAGAGCATCTGAGCAGTGTGGCTAAGAGAGCAGTGAGCGAAGAGACTGCTCACTTGGTGAGAGGTGATGAGGCACCAAAGAAGCAACTTGGCTTGAGATAGAACTCGGTGCATCTTGAAACTGGATTGGCAAGCAGAGGGAACCCCAAGTGGAGGGAGGTTAACTGAACCGGGAGGACCACTCAGCGTTCTGGGAGACTGACTCACTGGTTCCAGGTGGAGACACCAGGGCGGTCAGCTGCCCATAACACAGTAACTGGAGAACAGTTCTCATCTGGGTCCTCGTCTGTGTGACCATAAGCAAATGATTTTATCTCTGTGTGTGTTTTCCCAGGGAGAAGTTCACATAGGTGTGTTGTGGATTAAGTCACATCAGACATGGAGATGGTGTAAACTTTATATTGGAAAAGGGATTTACGGGCTATTTCATTCAGCAAGCCTTTAATTTGGAAAGAATTTCCTGAGTTATTTCCAGGAAATATTTCTACTGCAAACTCAATTTTAAAAAACTAGTTATCAAAGATGCTCTCTAAAGCAGCAAGAACTTTGAGTTGACTCATCTGGCTTTATTAGTGAGTCCTTTTCCATTTGTAGACACTGATATTATTGTATTGTGATTATTGTGTCAGATCCTTTATTCTTGCATTTAGTCCCTATGTGTGGGCACCTTCCCACCTTTTGCAGTGAAAGCAGCTGACAGGATGAATGACTTTTATACAGGAATCTCCTCTTTTTAATTAAGGCTTCACGTAGTGGTTATGTCTAGCTTCAAGGATTGCTCTAACACTAATTATATTATCTGGCTCTAGCCTATAATTATACCCTGGCCTAATTACAAAATCATAATTTCCATGATTCTAAAAAACTGTAATGATATGGTGTGTTTTTTTCTCTCCAAGACCAAAATACAGTTGTGCCAGAAAGAGTGGATGGAGCCTGGGCACACGCGCATGTACTGCTTCTGTCTAGTGTTTCCTTTGTCCTCACTGCCTTGTTGCCCTCAAGGACAAGTAGACAGGCAGTGTGGTGGGTAAGCATGGGCTCAGCATCCCTGCTCCCTGGGTTCCAACCCTTGCCCTTCAACTCAGTAATTCTGCAACCTGGGCCCACTGCCCGAACTGCTCTTTGCTCCGGTCACACTATTTGTAAAGCTGGAATTAACTTGAAGTCCCTAAAGCCCACCACTCCCTCAGAACTGTGCTTCCCTGCTATCTTCATGTCACCAGATCCAATAGGCTTTTTATTGTTTTCTAGTTAACTTATAATTGACTGAAACACATGTAACCATCAAGAATACAACTTGAGCCCTGACTGGTTTGGCTCAGTGGATAGATCATCAGCCTGCAGACTGAAGGGCCCCGGGTTCAATTCCAGTCTAAGGCATGTACCTTGGTTGCAGGCACATCCCCAGTGGGGGGTGTACAGGACGCAGCTGATTGATGTTTCTCTCTCATTGATGTTTCTAACTCTCTATCCCTCTCCCTTTCTCTCTGTAAAAAGTCAACAAAATGTATTTTTTTTTAAAAAAGAATACAACTTGATGAATGTTCCTAAACCACACATTACATCTAAACTACCTATGTACTGGTCTCTTGGAGAGCAGTTGGGCCTTAGAATGTGTGCACATTCAACTCCAGTAGGTTGTCCCAAACCATTTTTCAAAGAGGTTGCTCTGCTGACACTCCAGCAATGGAAGTGTCAATGGAAGAAAATTCCAGTGGCTCCTCATCCTCACATTTGTCTGTTATGTTCATGAGGGATGTTGTTCTTAAGGTTTCTCTCTTTGTGTCATCTTTGTCTAATCTTGGCAGAAGGCCAATGCTGGCTTGTAAAATGAACTGAGACATGTCCCTGCTCTTCCCCATTTTTTAAGAGATTGTGTAAAATTAATGTTATTTCCTCTTTAAAAGTCTGTCAGAATTCTTCAGTGAAACTTTGTGGGCCTGGAGATTTTAAAAACTTCTGAATTCTATTTTCTTTCTAGTTAAAGGGTTATTCAGATTTTTTCATATTGGGTAGGTTATGTGCTCTCCAAATAATCATTTCATCGTGTCACTAAGTTGTCATATGTGTACAGTTGTATCCCTTTATTGACCTGTTGATATCTACGCTATCATGATACCGCGTTTTATTCTTGATACTGACCTTTGTTTTTGTCTATCAGTTTTGTTGGATGTCTATCAATTTTATTGTTCTTTTAAACATTTGTTTCATTGATGCTCTCTATCAGTTTTTCTGTTTTCAATCTCATCAATTTCTTACCTTTATTATTTTTCTACTTTGGGTTCATTTTGCTGTTTTTTTTAGTTTCCTAAGGAAGCTGAGATTACTGATTTGAGACTTGTCCTCCTTCCTAATATAAGCATTGAGTGCTGTATATTCACTCTTATCACTCCTGTGGGAACCCTAATCAGAGTACGCCAGATGGTCAAGGCCAATTTGCCTTGTGCATGTGCAAAGGCAATGACACAGCAGTTTTATTGTACACAATGCACAGACGTACCTTTCTATAATCCAAATATTGATGTCACTATTTGGCAAGAAGCCTCTTTTGTCTAAGTTAGTATAAAGATACTAGAGGCCCAATGCACAAAAATTTATGCACTCAAGGGGGGGTGGTCCCTCAGCCTGGCCTGTGCCTCTCACAGTCCAGGACCCCTCAGGGGATGTCCACCTGACGGCTTAGGCCCACTCCCCGGGTGATCAAGCCTAAGCTGGCAGTCAGACATCCCTCTGGCAGCTCGGGAGCCCTTGGGGGATGTCCAACTGTGGCCTAAGCCTCATGCCTAAGCCTCAGTCACACATCCTTAGCATGGTTGAGGAGGTGGGAGAGGCTCCCGCCACTACCGTTGCACTCACAGCCATGAGCCCAGCTTATGGCTGAGCAGAGTTCCCCCTGTGGGAGCACACTGACCACCAGGGGGCAGCTCCTACATTGAGCATCTGTCCCCTGGTGGTCAGTGCGCATCATAGTGACCGGTCATTCTCAGTTGTTCTGCTGTTAGGGTCTATTTGCATATTATCCTTTTATTATATAGGATATTGTTGACCAGCCGGTATGTGGCTGCTTTAAACAACTCTTTTATCAGATGGCTCCTTATTAGCAATGGCTACTTGGTCTGCAAGAAAGTCTCTCCTTTATGCCTAGGACTGCTCATATCTTCTTCCAATGCCTACTGACTGCTGGGGTACAGCCCCTAGCAGAGAAGGCGCTGTGAAAGAGCTGTGCCCTAGCTGGATGCCACAAATGTTGAGATGTAGTTTCATTGTCTTTCAGTTCAGTGAGACTTCCTCTTGGGCATGGGCCTTATGTAGAACCATGTCATTTCATTTCCCAAGTGTTTAGAGATTTCCTGTCATCTTACTTGTTTTGATTTCTAGTTTGGTTCCATTATGGTCAAAGAACACATGCTGTGTCATTTCTGTTCTTGTGAATTCATGGAGTAATTTTTATGCCCAAGATCTGGTCTGTGTTGGTATCTGTTTCGTGGGCTCCTGAAAGAATCTCTAATCTGCTGATGTCAGGTGGAGTGTTCTGTGAATATCCATTGTATCCTGCTGTTGATGTTGCCGAGTTATTCTGTATCCTTGCTGACTTTCTGTCTAGTCACTTTGTCGATTGTTGGAAGAAGATTGTTGAAATCTCCGACGGTAATTGTGGATTTGTCTTTTCCATTCTATCAGCTTTTGCTTCACATATTTTGAAGCTCTGTTATTTGGTGCATAACATTTTGCATTTCTGTGTCTTCTTGGTTAATTGCCCCTTTTATTGTTGGAATTTCCCCTCTTTCTTGGGTAATTTTCTTTGTTCTGAGGTCTACTTCATCAGTGCCGCCACTGCTGCCTTCTTTTGATTAATGTCTGTGTAATGGAACTAATTCCATTCTTCTACATTCAACCTACTTATGTCGTTATATTTGAAATGTCGTTATAAACAGCATATTGTTGTCATATTTTAATCCCCTTTGCTAATGCCTATCATTTAATTGATGTATTTAGACCATTTGTATTTGATGTAATTATTAATACATTAGTGCTGAAGTCTGCCACTTTACTTTTGTTTTCTGTTTATTCTTTTCTTTCTTTCTGTGTTCCTCTTTCTGGCTTCCAATAGGTTTCTTGAACATTTTGGGAACTCCATTTTTATTTATCTATAGTATTTTTTATTTTTATTGTATCTCTTTGTTTAGCTTTTTAAGTACTTGTTCTAGGTATTACATTATATATACATAACTTTTAGCAGTTCACTGGTGATGGCATTCTACAAGTTTAATATCCTAGTATCCTATAGTTAGTTATCTCTGTCACAGAATTGATGTTAAGTGGATAATAAGGAACTTGGTTCTCTCTTCCTGACTTCTTGAGTGAATATCCAGAATGATATTGCATCTTACTCATCTTTATTTCCCTAGTGAATTCATGGTTGACTGGAAAGTCTCCTTTCTCATAACCAGAGCCGCACAACCACCCTTATCTTCACTGTTTCTCTCCCTTTCTTATATTACTGAAAACACTGCCTTCCTCTTATCCAAAACCCATCCATTTCCTCTGCCCCACCTCCCCACCAGAACCACTCATTGGGTGAACAGTGACCACCACAGACCAAGTGTACTTGGTTCTTTCAGCCTCTCCTCTTACCAAAAGATGTACAGTATTCGGCCTTGAAAATTATCAATCATTGAGGTGTCTCATATGAAACTCCTGTTTGTTCCAGCCCCTCTGGCTGTTTCTTCTCAGGCTTCTTTGTTGACTGCTCTTCCTCTACCCAACCTTAAACATTGGAGACTTTTAGCATTTATTCCTGATTTCTTCACTTCCTTCCCCCACTCCCTCTCTTTCTCCCCCTCCCTCCCTCTCTGACTGACTGGTCTCATGATTCTCATCACCTTCATTGCTTATATCCTTACAGTTTCTAAAGTTATATCCTCAGCTCAGCGCTCTCTTCTGAACTGCAGGCCTTCTTGCCTCTCTCACTTGGACGTCTCACATGCATTTCATATCCAATATGTGCCAAACTGGACTTCGGGTCTTGCCACCCGGTACCCACCTGTACCCAAATGTGTCCTTCTTGTGAATGTTTCCATTTCTAAACATGTGTGCCGTGGACTCCTCCTTGGACTCCTCCTTGATGACTCCTGTTCTCCACATAAATGCTGGTTTTAGCTCTAAGTCCTAGAAGTTCAGCCTCCAAAACTAAATACTAGTCCATTTATCTCTTTCCATCCTGGCTAGTGTAAACCCATCTAGTAAATGTCTATCCCTTCCCCTCTCTAATACCACTTTCTCATATTGATCTTTTAAAAATGTAAATCAGATCAAGTCATTTATTGGTCTAGAATCTTAACTAACCATTCCACTTGAGATAAACTCCAGAACCAACACTGCCCTACACAGCGTGGTGCCTTCACTCTTCCCCTTCACTTCGCATTGAGCTCATCCGTGGCATTTCAGCCACGGGGGCATTCTTTCAGCTCCCCCCGCAAGCCAAGCACAGCTTCCTCAGGGCCTCCAGCAACCGGCTCCCTCATTCTTTTCCTGACCAACGCCTACTCATCTAGGAAGTACAGCATAGCTCTTACATCCCTGTCCACTAAATTGGACCATGGTTAGTTCTTCGCACAATAACCTTAACCTTTCAAGCTTCAGTACAGTTGTAGTTATGTGTTATTTTTACTTTTTAAACTATCTTTCTCTACCGACTAGGCAGGCACTGTGTCTGGCACATTATCCAGTATTAGAAATTACTTTTCTCTACCTTTATTTCTTTACCGAACACTGACTTTTCAAATTAGGTCTATAAAAGATCAAAGGTGCTGGCAGAGAAGACCAAACGTAAGACCCAAGATCGTAAGCTGAGTGTAGAGTAATGCACAAGTAAGCCACCTATTTAGGAGGAAAGCATCTTTCCAGTTTCCCTGGAAATGTCTATAGCCACTTAGTAAATAGCTTAACACCCAGCCATGTTGCAGTTAACACATTTACAGAAGTTTTCTTAGAAGCCTCCAAAGCCAGGAAGGAGTCTGCACAGCCTTCCCTTGCGAGGAGAGAACTGTGCCTGTGACCTTAGAGCTGGAAGCGTGACAGGGTCTACCCAGAGAGCTTGGAGATACCGTTGAAATGGAAGCACATTCTCATGTTTGCTCCTATAAGTTCCATACTTGATGAGGTTCGAACTGGGAAAAGGATAGACTATGAGAACCAGTTTTCTTGTTTGTCTGGGTATGTGAAGGATGTGTGATACATGCAGCAGTTGGTTTAATCTCCTTTCCTGTAATTCTTGGTTTTTCAATAATTCCAAACAGCCGTGTTGCCTTAGAGGGATGTGAATAAGTTAGAAGGTTTAAGACAAAATTATTCCTGAAGCTACAAAGTACCAAAGGAATTTTTAAATGCGTTTGGAAGAGGGATGAGAATTGTATTGCATGTGTTGAAAAGGACAGCTCTTCGGGTCATGTCAGGTCAGCCTCGGGAGGAGGGACACAGCAAATGTCTATCTAGATGAACTTATAGCAAAGGCATGAGGAGAGGGACAAGGACTAAGGCTCTCGCAAGGAGCAGCCACGCTGGTGTCACGTGAGGGCAGTGTTTCCGAGATGACAGATGTGTAAGCATGAGGAAAGAAAGGGAGCAGGGTCTGAATCAAATGGCTACGGACGTGCCTACAGCTTCCAGTGATGACATTCTCCACGCATATTAGGCCGTCTTTTCATTTAATTATGGAACTGCATATTTCCCTGCAAACGAGCACGGGTTATCCACTTAGAGCTGACAATGTTAATGTTGCAGGCCATGATCATTGGGTAAAGCCTGGAAAGGGAACTTCTCCCACTGGCGTGATTTACTCCTCACCATGAAGAAAAGTCACCTTTTAATCCCCAATCAATATTTGGAAAGCACAATTAATGTAATAGATATCTAGGTAGTTAACATCAATCTTCGAGTTAAAGAGCCAGTTCCTGTCTTATCTGAATGCGTGGAGCACTAATCGTGCCTCTGAGAAGGAATCTCGGTGTGAGCAGAGAGCCCGGCTGCAGCGAGCTGCCAGGATTGCCGCGTGGTCGCGCTGAGTGCTCAGCCACACCTCTTGCTCTCGGATACCGTGGGTTTCTCGTGGGGAGACACGGGAACATTCCTATGTCAGGTCTCTGCTCTGTACCCTAGAGCTCGCTGGATAACGAACAGCAGTGTGGGGTGTGATACTGAGAGCAGATTGCCCATTGCAGTGAGCGCCGTTCATTTTTTCCCTTGTTTCTTTGTAATATGACAATTGTGTAACGGAAAGCAGAGCTTTTAAAAAGGAACCTCTGGCCATGCCTGTCAATCAGCGACCAAACACATTGGCTGCACGACACCCAGAAGTGACCCACAGCACAGGATGGTCAGCAGCCCCGCTGCACTGCCCTGGGTGCGTTTTTCTTCCCAGGATCAGCTTGGTTGATGCTGGAGCTCTTGGCCTGTGAAAATTTATTACCCACAGGGTCCATCTGCATTCAGGCAGCCAAGTCTGAATAAATAGAGTCGTTGTGCTTGTCTGGGCTTTGTGGCCAGAGTTCATCCAGTCGGCTTGACATTCACATCCCAGGAGATTCATAAAAGCCAACACCCTGGTATGTGCTCTTGAATCCTGCCAAAACTGTGCAGAATTATATAAACAGGAATGGAGGCAGTAATCAGGACCAGGTTTGAGGGCCAAGGCTCCAAAATCAAGTTTCTCCCTGCATTAGAAATGAACTGTATGGGAGATGTTATTTGGAGTCAAAACAAGAGCTACAAAACTTTTACATAAAAGTCACCGGAGAATAATTTTGAATGCCTACTAAGTGCCAAATTATACAAGATGCTGACTTGTTGGTCTTGATGAATTCCTCATTGGTAATATTCATTATAGTAATTTGTCCTCAAGAATTGAAAGTAAATTTTAAATATCAGAAAATGTCAGGCCCTTGCTTCAATGCATAACCACACCAAATATCTAGTGTTACATATATGTTAAACCTAATAGCAAAGTAGAAAAAAGGCAGTTTACTTTTGTGTTCATGTTTAGTCTTGCACAGTTTAACAGGACTGACAAATTGGTCTCTTCTTAATGTGAGAGCAGAGCAATCACTCTAATTGAAAACGACTGCCTGTCAGGCCTTCGTCATCTGCACATGAAGGAATCGCTATTGGAACCTTCAGTCACAACCAGTGAAACCCAAGTGTTCAGCAGAAGGCTTGTGTTTAAGTTCTCAAACTTAGTTACGTACTTGTATTTTATCAGTAAAATTTTACTGTCACCATAGGCAACTGCAAAATTCTCTTAAGATGGGCAATGTTATTATATCATGCCATTTTTTTCTAAACATTTGTGAAAAACACTAGCGTAGGTGGAGATACATAAAAATGTAATTGTCTTTTTTTTTTCTTGTTAATGAACTATAATCTCCAAAATTGAAATGGTCAACCAGCTTAAATGTCACTGAGCACAGATTTTAAAAGGCCCACACCCTGTTTCCCAAAATATTTTCTCACATGCCCTCTGGGGACCTGACTGATATTTATGAAGATGTGGTTGTGTCCAACCAGCTGGGCCTTAGGACGTGCCTGATTTCAATGTGAAGACCCTAAATAGAAGTCGGGAAAATGAAAAAAAATTATGTAAAAATCATAGGTGATTCATTAAATTTGGAAAAACGTATAGTTCACACAAAAAATGAGAATTATTGCTTTGTCAAGTTGAAGAATCCAAGAAAGGAGAAACACTTTTTAAGTTAAGCATTTCGTTAATGGTGCACATCAATGCCACCCAGGTAGCTCCTTCAATGGGAGCACAGAAGCGGCTGTGCGTGTTACTGACAGGCGCTCTTCTCACTCAGCGCCAGCAGAGCCACTGTGGGCAGAGGGGTGGACTCCTTCCTCCAGGGGACACTCCTATTTAACACACAGTAATAGTCCTTTGTCCTGTGACTTGAATGGTGTCTTCCTTCAATAGCTTTTTCAGAAGCGCAGCCATTCAAGAGTGGATGCTCCTGCCAGTGGATGCTAGCACTCCTGCCCAGGCGTGGGTGCTTGCATGTAGCAAAGGGTTCCCTAAATCTCTCAGGTGTTTGGTCCAGCTCTACACTTGGAAAGTTTTGTTTACATTTGTGTTTTTCCAAGTCTTCATGGGGCTGTTTATCTCATAAGCACAGTTTTTCTCAGGAGACGCCCTTAGCCTGTTATTTCTACATGGAGCATAATCATTTGTGGTAACTCAGCGCCCCAGGCACTTCCCAGTGCCATGCTGACCAGATCTGCAGCCAACAGGTTGAAACAAGGCCATCTTCCAGAAGTGGCCAGACAATCCCCCGAGTACAGGCCACAGCCATGGTCCTCTGCAGGCTGCGCAAGGGTGGGGATACAGGTGGCCGGAATCTCTCTCTGGGACGTCTGGTCCAGCAACAGGTCCCTGGGCACCTCTCCTCTCAGCCAGGACTTTATTCAGAAAAGCCCAAGGCTGTTCAGGAAGGGCATGAGATCACAACATGGTATACCTGAACACACTTTCATGTACGAGTATAAACCATAAGCAGTGGGTCACATGAGAGATGAAAAGTCGAACACCAATAATAACACAATGAGAACCGGTTCCGCTTTCTCTTCTGTTCATAATTGATTGGCTAAGTGCAATTTTGAGAATGTTGGTTAACCATTAATTTTGAATTCTGTCGGTTTCTACCTTCAACTATTATTTTTGTCTGAGTAAAAGAGATGTTTAAGTGAAACATAAAGACAGACTTAATTTTGGTTCTTCAAATGCAGGTTGTATGTTTAACAAAACTATCAAAACATGGATGTTCCTTCCAAATTGCCTTTATACGAGAACAAAACAACATTTGCATCCCACAGCTTGGGCCCCAGTTGCATTCCTAAGAGCAACCACCGACCAAGGTCAGTGGAAGGTCAGTGGGACTCCACCAGGCATCCTATTGAGGCATCATAAGAACTTGGCGGAAAGCTCCAAAAGGCATTTGGCCACCCAACAAAATGGGAAGCAACCAAACCTCGTGGCCCTGCTGTGCCCAAGATGAGCATCATTAATGGGCCATTGCCATCTGGCTGTGCCCAGGCCTGGCCTGCTCTGAACTGCCCTGGGAGGTGGGTTCCAGCAGCACGTGCTGCCCAAGCCCTGAGGAGCAGCCATAAAGCCAGGGTAGGACCTGCAGGACTGGGACCACATCCGCTTCACCCCTACTTCACCTCTGCCCCCAGAAACAGGATCGCAGACCCACATGCAGTCCATAGAGCAGCTCCAAGCACCAGCCACCACCAGGTCTGCGGGTTATTCTAGTGTGTTTGCTCTCACTTCAGAATTGCAGGTGCCAGACAAGCACCTGTGCGCACTCACATGCACACACATGCACTCACACACGTACACTCATGTGCATATGCACACATGTGCACTCACACACGTGCATTCACACATACGTACTCACACATGCACACACTCACATGCGCACTCATACACACATGCACACTCACACATGTGCACATACACATGTGCACTCGTACATATGCACGCATGTGTGCACACACATACACACGTGTACACACACGCATACACACACACTCACGTGCAAAACACTACAACCTTTTCAGTGCTCTGTTCTAGTCCAGGGCTTTCTGCCACACTCACAATTCTGAGAATCACCCACCAAGCCCAGGTCTCCTGCCACCACACAACAGCACCAAGGCTTTGCCCCCTGTGCCTGAGAGTCCTCAGCAGTCCTCGCACCTGCCTGGCCCTGGCCCTGGCCCAGCGGCTCTTTCCTTATATATGTTGTCCTGCCGTGGTGGGTTAGAGGTGGAAAGAATTCTTACCCGGGAGCTCCCGGTAGCTCCTGGCAAACTCTCAGATAAACTGTGTGATTCCACCTGCAAACTTCCTGAGAAGAAGATATCAGTCTCGGAATTCTGAAACCTTCCCGTCCCTCCACAGACCCCTGCCCAGGAGATGCTGCCTGCACTTCCTCTTTAGCATCCCCCGAAAAAGCTCGCCCCAGTCTGTTAGCATCCACTCAGCGTCCACTGGCTCTCTTTAACAGAAACTGAGAGAATTCAAGATTCGCCCGGTCCCCTTCCCTTCACCCTCTGTGCTGATACTGCAGTGGGGCCAAGGTAGGGCTGGGGCTGGCCTTGCTGCTCTGTGACCAGGAGCCAGCCAGCTTTAATGTGCCGGGACAGAAGTACTAACGGAGATTAATGGAAAATATTCTGTATTGATATAAGTATATATTACAGAGGCAGATCTGGGTGTAAAACTATTAAAACATACATTTTTATATCCTCCTTCCCTGGCTGTTCCCCTCAAAAGTGTTCTTTCTTTGTATTCCTGACACTTTTTTAAATGCTCTTTTCAGTAATAGGAGAGGTGTACAGGAAGAATGCAAGACCATTAATTGTATAAGAAAAGGCAAGGAGCTAATTATAGAAAATAGAACTCAAAGGTGGAGGAGGAAGAGAGAATGGAGGGCTGAGCTTTGGAGGAGAGGGTGAGGAAGAGGGAAGGAAGCAGAGAGAGAAGGCATGGCCACAGGGGTAGATGTTAGAAAAGACAGCTGAGTGAGAAGATTCTGAGGGGGTTCTCCCCCTTGAGCGTCTCTTGTCAAGAATCTTTGATTTCGTCCTAGCTGGGTGCTTAATGGTTAGAGCATCAGCCCCCAGACTGAAGGCTCTAGGGTTCGATTCCAGTCAAGGACAATACGTCAGTTGCAGACTCAATCCCCATCCCCGGTCAGGGTGTGTGCCAGGAGCCAATCAGCCGATGTGTCTCGGTCTCTCCCCTTCCCTTCCACTCTCTCTAAAAATCAATGGGGAAAATATCCTCAGGTGAGAATTAACAAAACAGAAAAAAAAATCTTTGATTTTACCTTATTTTCAAGGCTTTCGTGGCATTTTTGTGAGAGACAGCCATGATTGGATTTGTCTTACGTGTGAAGCAGGGACAGAGTCAACCAAACAGCGAATGGCCACTGTGGGCGCAGTGGTGAAACGAGGCCATTTTCGGTTTGCCTCTGTCGTTTTTTGTTGTTGGCCTCCTACATGTGCTAATTTTATTCTGCAGTGAACGCATACCACTTGCACAAGTGAAAAAATATGTAAAAATTGGGGGCTTGGAATTCAAACGTATCCCTGTGATTATGTCTCCCACACATACAACAAAGGTGAGGTTTGAAATCTGAAAGACTTTGGCTAGATGTGACATTTTGCTACTTGAGAGCTTTGGGAACATAATGAGTGGGGCTGAGTTTTGAGAACATATTACTTAGGAGGACAAAGTATTTCTGTTTGGAACAGAAGGTGAGAGACTGGTAATAACACCTGCCCAGCAGGGGCCCTGAGCAGTCCCCTGTGTGCAGCCTTAATAGAGGCTTTTACTGGGTGAAAATGAATTTCTTACAAGGAAAGGAGTTTCATGGAGGTTGCTATTTTGGTTTTTAACAAAATCATAGTTCAGCAGAGATCTGTCAGATCCTTCTGCCTAAGGGGTAACTGATCATTGAAGGACGATGCCTGCTTAGTAAGAGTAAAATGCTCCTTGTTCATTCCTTTAAACAGACAAACAGCGAGCAAAGGAATGCTTGCATGTAATTGCACTGACAGAGCTTGAATAAACTTTAGCGTCTGTGTTACAGACCAATGCCCAGTTGCCAGTTTTGAGTTCTCACCCTCTGACAGGACACGTGTTATGCAATGAGGTGGAACTGACTGAATGAATGGGAGAGGCTGACCCATCACCCCCAGGGGTTCAGCAGAGGCCTCATTAAGGTGTGCTCATCTGGAGGCAGGACATGATACTTGTCAAGCATTTGTGTGCCCTGTGCTATTGGCTAGACCTTGTGCCAAGGCTGTTCAGTAATGAAACTGGCACCCACTTCCTGTCCAAAAGGAGCTGGCCCTTTATGGGGTGGGTGTCCACTCCCCAGGTAGAAGTAGTGGGACAGCAGCGCCATAGCTCGTGAAGTGCTGGTCTCCTCACTGGGCTACATTCATAACCTCCCACCTGGGTCTTCCTCCCAACATCTTCCACTTCAGACTGACCTCCTACCCCACTCCACCGCCCACAAAGACCTCCTGATCTCTCACCCCCACTCCATCCCCCACAACGACCTCCTGACCTCTAACCCCCATTCTACCCCTGCAAAGACCTCTGACCTCTCACCCCCACTCCACCCCTGCAAAGACCTCTGACCTCTCACACCCCCACCCCCTCCCGAAGACCTCCTGACCTCTAACCCTGCATCCTTTCCCCTCCCCCCCATTACCCTTTGAAGACTTCCTGTCCAGGTGCACTGGGATCCTCTGACTCATAATGGCACCCTCATGACAGTCAGTGTGGCCTACCATGGAGGGTGTCTGATACCTACCAGCCCTTGCCCTCAGGGGGGCTCTCACCCTCAGGGGCCCACACCCCTGGGAGGATCTGGTGACAGTCCCTGCAGATGACAAGCAGCCCCATTGCATGTGCTCACGTTGTCCTCACCTTTCCCTTCTCTCTCCTAACTCCTAGCAGCTGCCCTGAGTTTTATTTGTGATGGCACAGACCACAAGGCCTGGCAGCGGAGGTCACAGGTGGCTCACAGTGTCACTCTAGCAGGTGATGCTCTCGACCCCTCTCCGGAGATCAGAATCACCCAATTAGTAACTGACTATCACTGCCAGCCTGGCTTGAAATGAGGCCCCATGCCAGACCGTTGGTAACAGGACACTGATTGTGAGGTGACATCATCCAGGCACACTTCACCTGGTATTGTGGACCCTACCCAGCATTCTCATTGGGTGTAACAGGTACTTGGTAAGTGTATGCTGTTGCCTTTATTGGATTTCTGGTAGACAGAAAGTAATCTAAGCAATCCAGTGTTGAAAAACAAAACTAGGCCCTGACTGGTTTGGCTCAGTGGATGGAGCATCGGCCTGCGGACTCAAGGGTCCCAGGTTCGATTCCGATCAAGGGCATGTGCCTTGGTTGCGGGCACACCCCCAGGGGGGAGTGTGTAGGAGGCAGCTGAACGATGTTTCTCTCTCATCGATGTTTCTAGCTCTCTATCCCTCTCCCTTCCTCTCTGTAAAAAATCAATTAAAAAACAAACAAACGAGGCAACCTTTCTCTAAGCCAAAAGTGGACCCACATTTTAAAGAGAGTGAAATAGAGAAAGAATATGTAGCTCAGAAAGAGATGTGTTTTAACAAATCTCTTAAATCAGAGCCATGGCAAATAGTAATTGGTCATCTGCAGAAGTTACCTCCTCACATCCTACCTGCTGATCCACCGGTAGTGGATTCACTACGAGTGTTATCACGAGGAAGCTTTTTCTGGGTGAGGATGAGCTAGGATCTCTGCCTTCAGTGTCTTCCAGGAACTTGAGGAGCCAAGACTAAAGTTCTCCTGAAGCAGGTGGCGAACTTTTCAAGAGAAGAAAGAAGCCTGTGCTCATCCAGGTTCCAGACGAGGCGTTGAGAGAGGAAGATGCCCCAGAAGCTCCTGTGGTCGGGGACACTGACAGGCAGAATCTCAGTAGAGGGAGGAGCCGCCCAGAAGAGCCAGAAAATGGCAGACGCGTTGGTTTAATTGCAGAGACACCGAGAATCGGAGCGATCTGTCCCTGCTGACCCTCTTCGGAGCTGTTTGCTTATTAACAAGTTCCTCAGCCCCTGAAGTTCTGCCTCCGCACCTGATGGAATTGTATTTGCACCTTCTTGAGCCCTCTTGATCCAGCAGCCTCATGGCCAGTGTGCTGAGAAAAGCACTTTCTCTCCTGTTGTCCCCAGCTCCGTTTGGGGGGCGGGATATCCCCTTTCACTCTCAAAAATGCCCTTATTTGGATGACATATGCTGTTATCCCCAACTCAACCTGACCCCCGTAGAGAGCAGAATAAGGTCCAAGTCTCTGAACAGAATGCTTCCTGGAGCATCTGTAGGCATCTGGGAATGCGAAGCGCTTACTGTTACAGAGAAAAACCCAGAGAGCAGGACTCTTCCCTTTGTCTTGCCAATATTCTGAGTGGGTTGGAGAACACCAAATGGAAGGTCACAGAACTCAGTGAGGTGCCCAGCTGGGGATGATCAGGGCACATGCCTGGGTTGTGGCCTCATCCCCAGTGTGGGGCATGCAGTTCAATCCCCAGTATGGGGTGTGCAGGAGGCAGCTGCTCAGTGATTCTCTCTCATCATTGATGTGTCTATTTCTCTTTCCTTCTCCCTTCTTCTCTGAAATCAATAAAAATATATTTTTTTTCAAAAGACCCAACAAGAACTCCAATGAAAACCAATAGCACAAAAGTTCAGTAGATGAAACAGAATGTGTTAACCAATGTGGAAGGAAATTAAACCGTGAACTACATTAATTAATACGAGTCTCAACTTCAAAGGAATGGTAAGAAAAAATGTTAAGCCTTACTGGACAGAATTCCTACAGAGACACGTGGTGGGACCTAAACTTCACGGCGTGCTTCGTAACAGCCGAACACAAATGACCAAACGCGAGCTGGGATGGCGTTTATTCAGGTAGTTGAATGTAGAAACAGCCTTCCAACAGGTGGAGCAAGATGATTCAGATCACAGCCACAAAGATGCCACCCGCACTCACTGTCAGGATAATGAACCTGGTGCCGGGAACAGCGCAGGTGGGCAGCGAGCGTGCGGAATAGACAAGCTGTTCTAGCCAGCTGACCCGAACCTTCTTCTCTTCAAATGAGAGCAAACTGTAGATCCAGCATGTTAGCCCCGTATCTCCTTTTTATGACTGTAATTTGCCAGCAGCATGCCAACGTTTTGCACTTCATTGGCATTTGACAGCTGCGATCTCTATGTCCAAACATCTATTTAGCATCTTCACCTGAACATCCTGAAAACAACTTGAACTTCACACACCCAAATTAAGCTTCACCCTTACCCCTGCCCCTGCACCCACCTTGCCTGTCCCAATCAGTGGCCCTCCATCTATGCCAGGGGCTTAAGCTGGAACCTGGGGCTCATTCCTGCCGCCAACTCGCCTGTCACATCCAATTGATTGCCAATTTTCTCAGTTCTGCCTCCAAAATGTAACACAAACTCTCTTCACCTTCATTGCCACCATGCACTTCTCTTGCTTATATTAATGCAACAGCCTTAAACATTGAACCTTCCTGCCCAAATCCATTCACCAAACAGAAGCCAGTGTGAAATTTGAAGAAAAAAATGTAAATCATATTGCCTCGATCCCTACTTCATTTTTTTTTTAATTATAGGTCCATCATCCCTGGCTGGTGTGCACAGTGGTTAGAGTCAACCCATGCATCAAAGGGTCATGGGTTTGATTCCTGGTCAAGGGCTGCAGGTTCCATCCCCAGGCCTGGTCCACGCACATGCAGAAGGCAGCCTATCAGTGTGTTCCTCTCTTCCCCCCTCCCCTCTCGCTTCCTTCCACTCTCTCTAAAATCAATGGAACAAATATCCTTGCATGAGGATTAACAAAAAACTTTTATTGAATCATCAGAAGATGCAAAGAATGTACGAACAGGCCCTGTACATCCCTTTCCCAACTTCCCCTAATGTGAGCCACTCCATGGTTTCTTAGGTGGAGAGTACCCCAAATCCTTAACTTGACCTCCAAAGCCCTTGGGATCTGCCAGTGTCCCCACTACCCTCTGACTTCCCTCACAGTGACCTTCTTGTAGTTCTTCAACTGAGTAAGGATCTAGGCCTGCGTGGAGCTCGTTCTTCCACACCCTCTCTCACATCTCTGCTCCAGTAACTCCTCTCTATCCTTTAGGCATCAGCTTAGTCACCCCTGACTTAGTGGGCCTTCCTCACCCACTCATTCCAAGCGAGGTCCCCCGGCACCCGCTCCTCTTCAGCCAGAGCCCCTGCAATCTAGAACATTTGTGCAATCGAGAATGTGTACATACAGTATGGCCAGAGCTTTCTCTGTTTGATTGTCACCCACGCCAAGCCTGTTGCCTGCACATCACAGGTGCTTCAGATTGAACCATGGAGCTGCCCGGGTTCTGTTTCCATCAGGAAGGAATGAAACTGCATTTTCCTGGCACCCTCTGAATCCCAGCCTCTTCCCTCGCTCCCCTCCGCACTCCGGCATCCATGCCCTGCGCTCAACCTGGTTGCAATCAGGGCACCTCATTTCTCCTTTGATTTTCCTTCAGTAACAGACTGCGACTAGTAACTTACTTCGCATACATTGACTGCTTCTCTCCCACGCTCCAAGCTTTCTATAATAAAGACAGAAAAAAAGCCATCTCTTGAAAAGAACCTGGAAAATGATCATTTCTGGCAGAAAACTTGCTTATGCTTCAGAGTCACTCGTGAATGCATAAGGAACTCGGGAAAGATCAGCGAAGCGTTCCCTTCAGCCTCTCCACTATTTTGCTGGGATCTGGATGAGGGGAGTTACTAGCCGAGGTGGTGATTCAGGAAGGGAGAAATATGGGTGCTGTAACACAACAACGCTTGAAAGAAGGAAATTGAGCAGTTCATCTAGTTTATGGCTTTAATTATGAGTCACCTAAGCAGTTTTTTTCTCTGCGATTTAGTTCCAATGTTTATTTTATTATTTTCAACAGTAAAAGAAAATAGTGTCCAAAAGCCAAAGTATATTTAAAAGAAGAGCCAGGGGAAAAAATTGCTTTGGTACATGACATACCATTTTAGCTTAATGCCATAAAGCTTTTTTAAAGTTATTCTTTAAAACTTTAGCATATTCTCATCTGCTCTGTGGATGGATGATGAGCCGTCTCCATCACGTTTCTAAGGATGCACATTAAATAGCACCATCAAATTCAGGCATGAAAAATTGGGGTGCAGGTGGCCGATGGTGCTCTGTGCCACAGTGCTAAGTGTGTGGGAACGCTGGTCATGCGGACAGATGGGAGAGTGAGGATCACAGAAAGTCACTGTCCAGTGCTGGTGGGATGCCGTGGCTCAGCCCAAGAGGGCCTTCTGGTGCCAGCGTCAGGTCCATCTGCTGGAGGAAGGCGGCCCCTCCGCTCAGCTCCCATCCCAGCACTTGGCCGGACCGCCACCTGGAGGCACCTAGAGGCACCACAGCGGAGTTGCTTGTTTTGTGCTTGTTTTTGCTTTTGTTTTTAAAATAATTTTTTCATAAGTTGCACATCAAATGGGCATTGTTTCCATATCACAAAAGTCAGCGGGAAGTGTTTAGAAGGCAGGAGAGAACAAAGTCAACAGACGGATAAAATAGTGGCAGCGCTGGCCAGGGGAAACGCAGACGCCATGTTAGAGACGCCTGTTGACCTTCCAGCTCCGTCGATTAAGGTTTCTGTTATTCCTGGAAAAGTCCGTCTGCTGTGCCTTCTGCGGAGATGTGTGGAACTCATCACGCATGCTGCCTTTCTTTGGGGAGTTCAAAATACGTGTTTGTATATTTAGCCAAGCAGAGTCAGGAGTAGGGAGTTACATTCTTTTCGGAAAGTCTGTTTGCTCTCACTTTGAAATTGTAGGTGCCAGATAGGAAAGCATCTTGCTGAGCGATGGGGCCCTGGGGATGATGGGGGCGGCTGCCCTGCACCTGCCAGGCGCTCCTTGTGATGGTGCCTGCCCCCCCCCCCAGAGCATAGGGAAGGAAGGAGGGGCATGGGAGGGGGGACTCCTGGTCTCCAAGACCTCCTGAGGCTTCTCACCTCTTTCCTCGCCTCGTTCTACTCCCTAAGGTGTCCTCAGCAAGAGAGCGCTCTGTGGATATTTTTTCCCCTCATGACACTGGAACACTCTGGTATTTGGCCCTTAATTCACAGGAATCCAGAGAAAAAAGAGGGGCAGTCACCCCATAAACTGTTCAGTGGAGCCTGGACATGGCTGGCCAGCTCCCTCACCATCCCACTTGGGGTTGAGGCCCTAACATAAACGAATGGTGAACCTCTTCCAGGATGAAGACTTTCAGTGCCCAGGTCAACAGAGCTTATGGTTTCCTCAGTCAGTGTGCTTATGTCCCTGTGGGAATTATCGAAGTTCCTGTTGTTGATTTAGTCTCAGTTCCTGTGCCGCTTCCCGTCAGGTTTCTTCCTCGCCTTTGCTGCGATGTTTCTCCACAGAAACCCCTGGCCCCAGGCATCAATGGCCAGTAGTGACCTCCCTCCCCTTGCTGTGAACACACAGAAACACCCCTACTCAACTCCAATAGCCTCGGTGTTTAGGCAAGAGGTGCCCAGCTGAGAACCATTGCTAGAGGCTCTTGCTGCACCTTGCAGCCTGGAGCGACCAATGCCTCTTTCCCCTGAACACATCCCTCCTTGTCTTTACAGCTTTGCTCAGATATTTCTGGGAAGGATTCCCGAATTGATTCATTCATTTGACATTTCTTCATCAGATGCACACTGAGCACCTGCCAGCCGTCCCAGGCCCTGACTAAGGAGCCCGTGGCCCACCAGCCATGAGTTACCAGCACCCACATCCCCACCTACTCATCTTTCACTTGCATGTTAATGCCCAAGTGTCTTCAAGTCCTCCGGGGACCTCTGCTGTGACTTCCTGCCTAGGAACTGGGCTTCTCTAACACACTGATTGTGTGTCCTGCCTTTGCTTCGATCCCTCCTGGAGCCTCCTGCAGTGATCTCCTTGTGCTGGGAATTTGGCCAGTGCTGGCTGTCCAAATGATCCCGGATGTGTTTGTGTATCGCCAGGGGTAGATTCAGTTCTGTGGCAGGGATCAGGTTTCTGCCAGGTCGTGTTTTTCTCATCTAAAGATTCTGTTTGTCTGCTATCCAGATGGAATGAGGAATAGCATGGGAAACATTCGGCGCCCCTGGTAAACAGTAAACTTGCCTTGTGTCCTGTACGCAGTGAAAATGGGATTTCTTATGCACCCTTACGCCTTGGTCTCACAGGCTGTGCTGTGATCCCTCCCAATAATGACTTCAGAGACATAGAATGAGTGTGCCCCCTGCCTTCAGAGCTTGGCCACACGGGCACATGGACAAGCTAGGCTTAGCAGACAAAAGGCAGTGAGTATAAAATGTGGGAAATCTGATGGAGAAATGGAGGTCTTTGGTTTTGTTTTTCTTTTTTTTTTCTTTTTTTGTTTTATAGAACATTTCAAACACATAAAAGGTCTAGAATAATATAATAACCCCCTGCGTGCTCATCACCTGGTCTCAGCAGTTACCAACCCAAGGACATTGTTTTATTTACAATAAAACACCCACCTTCCCTTCCCTCCCCTCCAAGAATATTGTTTCAAGGCAAATCCCAGATCCTGTAATGGCATCCTTAAATATTTCAATATGAATCTCCAAAGACTCTTAAAATTGCCACAAAATCATTGCCTAAAAACAAATCCATATCTCATAATATCATCCTATTTCCATCAGCATTCCAGGTTACAATTGCGGTGACTTTTTCAATCTAAACTAATAAAAGCGAAATATTAAAATTAACCGTTTCTCCGAGACAGGGTAAGCCACGCCCACCAGCCAATCAGAGCGGCTGTATGCAAATTAGCCCAGCCAACATGGCGGCCGCCACTCACGGACCTGAGTAAACAGCCCTTTCCATTGCGGCAGGAGGGAAAGTGAAGCTGAGCCCCTCAGCTCAGCTGCGATTAAACTGCCTCTAGCGAAACACAGCTTTTTGAAACATTGTAACAATCACAGAATCCTCCGGAGCTGAAGAAAAGAGCAGCTCCGGCCTAACCAGTAACAGTAACAATTGTTTCATTATAGACGCTGCAAGGTGAAGCAGAGGCTTCGTTAGTAGTTAGAAGGCCGCCTTAAAGGAACAGTGTATCAATTACAGTGTATCAAGGAACAGTATCAATTATAGGAGAAAAAACTCCGGAAATCTGCGTCTAGCCGGCCTTGCTGGGACGTTGGGCAATGGGAGCT